>JAUMHG010000056.1:3241455-3262223 GCA_032359395.1 Enteromius anoplus
TTGTAAGTTATTAGTACTCAAAAAAATTAAGGTAACAATTTGCATGGATATTTCTGAGTAGAATAAAAGTAAAAAAAATAAGTTTTAAGAACTAAATGGAGTAATTTTTAAACAATTAAAATTAAGTTGGTTCAACTTAATTAAGCTTGTAGAGGACAAAGCAAATCATGTTGTTTGTACGTAAGAAATAGAGTTTGCCTAACTAGAGAACTCTTGTGGCAGTTACGCAATAGTGGCTAAGCTGAAATAACTTAAAAAGATCCATGCAAAAAAATAAATGCCTTAATTTGTTTACGTTAAGCCAGCAGATCATTTTTTAGAGTGCAGGGTCGCTCTCCTTCACTCTGTCTTATGCACACATTTTAAGATGAATGATACAGACATTAATGTCTCGCGTGCACACGCTTGGCCGGTTGGTCTAGATTCCGGGATATTTTATAAAATTTGCGGCCATCAGGGAGCCACTATAAATTGATTATGCCAAGCCACCACAAATAAAATAATGCATGGGAAACGGCTTTGGCGTGTTAGTTGCAGATTCAACAACTATTGTGAACAAGCTAACGTTAAATAGATAAGTAACGCTTTAATCGCTAACATACCAGATTCATGGAAAATGACATCTGTAATCAGAATTTTTGCCACAACTAATTTATTAACGAATCAGCATCAACTACACTTTTTTCAGAGAATTGCTTCATTTAAACTAAATAAAATTCCCTACTTACTGGACAACTACTACTGAACAGAGCCCCAGCCACATCCCTGACTTGTGTGTGTAGCGTTGGTGAGATGAACTGGGAAAACAGGCAGCCAAACCAGGGGGAGCTCTACTTCCACAATATTTTTTTTGTCTTTTGCGTTCCCTCGCAAAAATTTTACATTCTTATGTGTATCAAGAACACACGTTTGCTAGAAATCACAAGTTTTGATGGAGAACGCAAAACGTTTGCAAGAGGATGCAAATATTTTTCGCAAATGGTTTTGAAAAACATTGTTTCCTTCCACACTGAATTTTTCCCTCCAGCATGTCCCTTAAGGGGCTCTGTACTAATGATCATACAACAGTATATACTATAAGTATTTTCTAGTGTGTTTGGAAATTTTGGTAAATTCTGAAATGTTTAATGCTATTTAAATGAAAGTTTAAAGTTTATCCTAAAATAAAACCGAAGACATCTTGAGACAAGGCTAATATCTCCATGAGACATATAAGAGAACCTGCCCTTATTTCCTGAGTGAAGAATAACCTCTGTCCGAGTCAAAATGAAAGATGATGAGAAACTTGTTTCCTAAGCTTAGGAAAAGCAAGCACTGAGTAATATTTTTATTCCTGGGAAGACACTCCTGCTGCTCAAAACATCCTCTAAACCGTAACACCTCCTCCTTCACCTTCCACTGACTTCTTTAAGCACTCCAGTTTGATACCAAACAAAATGTTTCTTATCAGACCAAAGCAAAACAAGTTGCTCTCGTCACTAAAGAGATACAATAAGACTAAGCAGTGACATTTAAATGTACACGAAAAGTAGATGTTAGAATGACGTTGTGTTTAAGGACAAGGGTTGAAAACACCAGAGCAAAACACAAAATTATTAGACAAAGACGATGTCTATGTGTGATATATATAGAGGTTTCTGGACTGCCTATGCTAGTGGAAACATTATTTTGACTACTGTAAGTATTATATTAAAGACAGACTGTGAAAGAACAGCTGAAAAGCATGCAGTTATTTTTGTGGGTGACCTTATTGTGTATGCATTTGTAGGAGTATTCCTTTCCACATTTATGGGAAAAGAGGATGTAAATGAATCATGCAATGAAAATTGCAAAGGTCTGCGGTACTGAGTTAAGTATTTGCAACAATACTTAACGCCCAGGAAAGCATGTCTTAACCCATATTGCACTGGACCTTGCTGCAATAGCTGTGCATTTGTGCTGTAGTGTTGCTGGTGTTGCTCTGTCTTTTCACTATTTGTTGAATCATTTGCAAATGACTTAAACATCCAGAGGTAATATTGAAGGATTTATTGAATATTTCAGATCAATTCCATATTCATAAAGTGACAGTCAATGGACACATATATTTCAGAATGCCATAACACAATTTCATGAAAAGCCTAAAAGATACATTAAAAATGTACAAATAAATATATATTTAAATTCTCAAATTGTAACAGGTGGTTAACTAGTAAGAAAACAGATAAAACAGATGAAAGCGCTGTTTCATTTGAGACACACACACACAAACGTTATAGATTAATTACTTCATAAAGCCAAAGAATCCATGTCTTGAATAAAAAGGGTCAGTATGAGCAGGTCACAGTTTGGAGGTTTTGTTTGAGAAATGGTTGTATTTGTCAACACCGCTGACCAGCACCGTGGCAGGAAAAGTTCTTGGACGCTCAGGGTCCTGTCAGCAAAAACACACATATTTATATGCTTTTTCCAACTGAATGTCTGTGGATATGTCTATGTGAGATGTAAGAGACATTTACCTCGATCGGATAAGTGCATGTAGGGACATATCGGATCACATAGCCACAGCGTCTCCTGTTAGATGTGTTAGGATCGCTGGCATGAACCAGAAGTCCATCATGGATCTGAATCCAGAAGCAAACTTGAATTAAACTCCGATATAAGCTTGTTTGGGTCGGTTGTGTTATTCTTTCAGACACCGTAATGCAATGACATGGCAAGTATGCATACTCACAGACATCTGACCAGCTTGAAGAGGGCATAAGATGGCCTTCTCGGTCTCCACCAGTTCCTCTGGGATCTCCTGATTGACGCTCAGCATGTTGCCAGCCTTTTTGGAGTGATAATGGGGCAGAAGACCAGAGTGGTGGCTTCCTGTTGGGGAACAAGTTTAGATACATTACAAACCAAACAGAGCGACATGATCTGTCCTGGATGCAAACAGAGACTGCCCTCAGACCTGGAATAACCTGCAGTGCTCCGTTGTCCTCAAGTGAGTCATCCAGAGCGAGCCAGACAGACAGAACCGGACCTCCATCAAAGCCCCAGTACCTGAAAACCAACATAAAATGATTACTGAACCCCGGGAGTGGATATACAAGCCAACAGAAACACAAAATACCGTATTAAATTCTCCATTGTGAAATTGTGCTTACTTCATATCCTGGTGCCAGGCCACAAACGGCATCCCGCCAGTCTTCTCACAGGTCTTGTTCGGTTGGATGACGCCATTGCTCTTTTGCGTTTTACCCACTGGATATTTACAAATGAATCTGGAGTCTAGCAGGATGACGTCCGACCCCAGAACTGCTGTGACCGCCTCCAGGAGCTTAGGGTGCTTGGCGAGGCCCATCACCCAGTCACTCTCCTTGTGGATGTTATGAAGGCTGTAAGCGGTGTAATCTTCACCTGTTGAGGAATATTTGCATTAATTCAAGTCCAGATCTCAATTCAAAGGCTGATACAGTCTAACAGTGCAGGACACTATAGTGCATTTATGTAAGTGAGGATAGCAAAATGAAGTGAACTGTGACATTTTATACCCATAAACTCTTCACACAGTGGACTGTCAGTAACTTTGACAAAAAAATTAATAATAAATAATTAAACACAAATTGTGACCCTGGAGCACAAAAGCAGTTTTTTTTTTTTTTTTTTTTTGCCAAAAATCGTTAGGAGATTAAATAAAGATCACGTTCCATGAAGATATTTTGTAAATTTCCTACTGAAAATATCAAAACAATTTGATTAGCAATATGCATTGTTCAGAACTTCATTTGGACAACTTCAAAGGTGACTTAGATTTTTTTGGACCATCAGTTTGTATCTTAGCCAAATATGGTCCTATCCTAACAAACAATACACCAAAGGAAAGATTATTTGTTCAAGCAACCCTTCTGACAGGTTCTGTGGCCCAGGGTGACACATGTAAGTGGACAGTACTGAAGCTCACCGTGTTTTCTCTCCAGATCGGCGAAGGCGTCCCGGGCCTGCTGCAGCTCTTCTGGGCTCAGGATGGGAATGGCCGACATGTACCCCTGCTTCTCGTACAAGGCCTGAATCTCAGCTGCGTCTCTCTTCATGTCTGAAAATGCTGTAAAACTTCTGTTTGTCTGCTGGAGATGTGTTGAGAACGCCGTCTCTTGCTTCCTTAGCTTCTCAAGGGCTCAAGCTCAGCTGAACAAACTACACAGGGACAGAAAAGCTGTTTTTATAACCTGGACAGAAAGATGGGAGCCAAAACTTTGCATCCACGTTCAATTATTTCCCTTCCCGACCTCTGAAAACCTCCTTGTTTTGGCTCTACTCCTCCCCTCCTATTCAAGGTAAATTTATTCTAGGTTATTTATGCAGAAACAGAGACTGCTATAGTGACTGGAGGCAATGGTCCATGAGCAATTACATGCTACTCTTAAACTCATGAGGGTGGAGGAGAGCCTCAGTTAGCAGATCTGTTAAATGCTGGCAGATAGAATGCATACTCAGGCCTTGTCATCTGTTTAGCAGACTTATTTGCATTGCTAAAGTTCAGCGAGTGTGTGCAGACAGCAAAAAACACGCACCTGAGTCAGAACGATGCTGATATAGTGCTGGGTAGCTGTAGACAAAATTGAAATAGCAGCACAAAACAATGATAAATCTTTTAAGAAAAAGTATGGAAACTAAATCGCATTGAATTTAGCTAATACCTGTTCTTTGCTCTTCAGGTCTCCTGAGATGTGTTTCTCTTCATTCTCAATCTTTGTTTATATACAATAAGTTGTGAATTAGGCTCCTCCTCCAAAATGACATCATGGCACATTTTACTAGTTTAGTCTCTAGAGGAAAAACATTTTAACCACTCTATCATTCATGTTTGGGTGTGTAAGTATTGTACGCCAGATATTTTGAGCTGATTAAGCTGAGCTGTATTCAACTAATGATACTGGAATGATGGATGTCATAAAAGAGTTTTTCCTCTTGTGAGTCATTGTGTTTATCTGTAATAGGATAATACTTACTCGAAAACCCGGTGCCTTTGTTATCTCTCTCTCAGTACGTGCTAAATGTAACATACAGTACATTTTCATCTGCTGGAGACAACATTCCAGTAATGCAAACTCTCGTATTCATACACAAACATTTACCCAAACCATAGTTACTTACTTTATATACTCTTTTCTTATATATACAGTAAAATTGTAATCAAATAATTTGGATGACACACATCAACATAGGTAATGAAGTTTTATTAAAAGAATATAGTGTGTAAAACAAGTAATTCTGAGGACATTTATAATACATTTTAATAACACATTAAAAACCTGCCCCATATAACGTGGGTTTTGTACAGGGAAAGCACAAATTCAGAGGTGAACTACTGAATGAGATGACAACTTAGCAGGTAGTTAGTTGAGCGGAATTCAGGGAATTCCAGTGGCAATGGGCTTCCTTATCGTCAAATTTGTTAAATCGTTTCCTTCTTGAAATGTTTTTCAGTAATAAGTCAGTTAATATTTTGCCATAAAGTCAGTTGACATATTAACAAAGTCAATTGATCTATAAATATGTGCTCAACATGGTTTGTTTGAGTTTCATGTTTTCCTTCAGTGAAGCTATTCAGATTTATTTACACTGAGACGGCACAAAAGTACACAGTTTCCAAACAGTCATTGTACAAACACACAAGCTAAAAGAACAATTCATAAAAAAAGAAGGACCTCATATAAATAAAGCAGTAACAAAAGATCTTTTAAAGATGCAAACTGAATTCTTAAGGACACAAAGTAGCTTGTTTAATGTGATTTATGGCTCCGTGGTTCAGGGGAAGTCCAGCTGGCCGTGATGCTCGCAGTGTTTGGGACAGACGTATCCGTCTCTGGCCTTTCTCCTGTCTGATCGGGGCCGGTCCTGCTCGTTGTTGCAGCGATGCACCAGAACTGGGTCTTTTTCGGCGGGAGATTTTTTCATCAGCAGTCTCTGGAGAATGCGTTTGTCTGAGCGCTCCTTTCTGAAATCATCCTCGTACACCTTCAGCTGAGAAGACAAGCATATGACATATGAACACATATAGGAGATATAATGCATTGATGGACTATACAGAAATTAAATGGAACATAAATTAATTTTAGTGTGCACTTCCTGTTTTCATTCCAGAGAGAAGATGAGACAATGATCAAGGTTCTATTTATAGTGTGTAAGATACATAATCCCCAGAGTTAGGTAACTTCCTTAAAAAAAAAAGAAAGAAACTAATTTCTAGCTACTAATTGCACCTTCAACAGTGTAATTAGATTACCGTGCTAATTATCTCTCTAAAAAAAGAATTACACTGCATTACTTATTACTAATTACTTTTTAATTCACAGATCAACTTTGATCAGCTGAACAATGACAGAATAGACATGAAACTGGTATTTTATTTAAATAATATAAAATTACATACATAATTCTTGATCTGACCAAAACAATTAAAAAGAGAAGGTTACACACTCTCGAAAATAAATGTCCTTCAAAAGGTTCTCCACAGCGATGCCACTGAAGAACCATTTTGGGTTCCATACAGAACCATTCAGTTCAAGGTTCTCTATCTTACGTTTTTTATCAACTGAAGAACCTTCTTTTGCCACAAAGAACCCAGAAAGGTTCTTCAGATGATAAATGATCTTTATGGAACCATTTAGACAGCAAGGTTCTCCAATGGCATCATGGAGCACCTTTATTTTTAAAAGTGTACACTTTAACGTTATATACTGTTGCTACATTTTGGTGTTAAATCCACTATTTTTGTTATATTTATTTTACAATAATCAAGGAAATTACAGTTGGATCAAAAATGAGTTACATTACATTGTAACACTTTATTCTGGGACTGTATGTAATGTATTGCACTCAACACTGCTTATCTGATGACTGTGTGCTTCATGACTAGTTTCACTGGAAACCCCATTTCCTTTTGCTATAGGACTTTTAAATACAATGGAATGGAAATCTTTTAGGTCAATTAGGTCCTGACCTGCAGTGACGTACACAGGTGACAACATAATGAAACAAAAAGAAATGCATTTCCTTGTAAACACTGGTTCAGTTTATAGATTCAACGGAAAGTAAATTTTTGCAACTTCATACCAACTCTTATTAGAGTACTTCTTGACAGTAAGTATTACGCATAGCAAAAGTTTCTTACAGCTCACACAAACTTAATTATTATTTTAATTATTAATCATTTTCTCAGCCTCAGGTTATTTCTTTTTCTGTTGAACGCAAAAGATATTTTGAAGAATATGGGTATGGAAAAAATTCTATGGAAGTCAATGGGGGACCATCAGCTTTCTTCAAGTTTTCTTTCCAAAACATCTCTGTGTCCAACAGAAGAAACGTATACAGTGTTGAAACAACTTTGAGTGCAAGTAAATGATAATAGAATGATAGAACACTTTAGGCACCATCATAATAAAGTTTAAGTAGGAATTTATCAGGCAGTTTACAGTTTTTCTTGAGGGCTTCGACCTGGTTAAAGAAACTAGGATCCACTCAGTTTTCATCATCACTATCCCAGCAGAGCAGAAGACATGTCTTGCAAATGTGTAAACCCTTTAGGTAACAATTATTTTGAAGGTCCCTTTTGAACAATCTGTTGACAATGAGTAGCTTTGCACATACATGTCAACGAACTCTCATTATAATATTAGTACACTCTCTTATTAATATCAGCTTACTCTTTATTGTGGTGGAAAATCTGTAATAATAACTGCTGGCTGACAAGGAGTTGACAATGTCTGAACTGAACTAACGAAATAAGGAGTTAGCACAGGTTAAAGAGGAATCCCCCTCTGGAAAGAGAGAGATGACTGTGTTTGATGGGAAAGAGTGATAAGCTAGTACGATGTGCCACCCGGTGGTGCGAGCCGGTAACAGCAGGTTTGTGTATGAGTGTGTTCGGTGTGTTTGAGCGCTCTCTGGTGCTCACCTGCTCCTGCAGCAGTGCCATCTGTTGACGCATGTCTGTCTCTCTGCGCCTCAGACGCTTGTTCTCCTGAAGCATACGCTCATGGTCCTTGTGCTCCGTTTTATAATCAGCCTCGTAGATTTTAGTCTATGCATGGACAAAGTCAAAGTCTTTTTCATTTACAATAGAGTAAAAACATCTATGAAGCAGTTTATATTCACAAAGGTTAATTTAATAATATATAAATATATATATATTAAATTAATCTTTATCCTCATTTCTAAGTCGCTCTAAATTTGCTAAATGATTAAATACAAATATTTATTAAATGATTAATACAAACAAATATTTCAACCTGGTCTTATACAAATATGTATCTCTGTGCACTTTTTGTGCAACACTGTTTTTACGTGTCTTACTGCATGTTTTGCTACAGTTTCAAAGAGAAATGTCCACTAAATGGCGATAAAACACAGGTTCAATACGTGAACTCTGACACATTTGTATTATTGATCATTGATATAGGTATGTATTGCTGTGGTTAAGAATTGAAATATCTGTGGACTGTTTCTATAAGTTAATGCTCTATCATGCCCTGACCAAATCCAAAACTGACATAAAAACACATTTGTTGATGCAACCATGTCATTTTAACATCCTTTTACACACATTTGAACTGTTTCGTTTTAACAGGATTCAAACCAGAGCTCCTCGCATCTGAAATGCATCTCTGTACTCTGTGAGCTACCGATTTGGTGTGTGCAACAGGTCTCAGTCTCAGTCCGATGATCAGGTATTTGAGGAGCATTTATTTGTTCACCTCTCATTCATCACTGTCTGCATTACATTACATTTTATGTTTTGATCATCCAAATATCACCTTATGAAGATGAAGAATGAAGATGAAGAATTTATATTATGCATTTACATAAAATTAGAATTTAATTCAATTTTTTTGGCCATAAAAATATCAGCAGCTGCATCGAATTGCATATATTTGCCCAGTTTTTGTCTCTGAATTTGTGTATCATATTATACTATATTAGCCATAAAAATCCAATGAATCAAATATATCACATTTGTTCTTCAATTTTTTTTTTGAAAGGTCATTGTTTACAGGGTATATTTCCAAAATGAGATTGAATGCTCTGAATACATGATAGCTCACCTGACACCGCAGGGCCTCCAGCTGTTCTTTAAGATCCTGAACTTCTCTTACAGGGTCAGATTGTGTTTCTATTCCTATGCCAGTCAGTCTGAGACTGGACTTTATGCCCGGAGATAGCCCTGGAGCTGACTGCACATCAAGAGATGGCTTAGAAGAGCCCTGGACCAGCTGAGAGTCTGAGGAGCGACTGATATCTGGGGTCTTCCAAAGGAGAAAAAGCCAATGAACATGTTAAAAGTCAGTCACTTAGCTCAGTGTAAGCAGCTGATCTGATGCTGTCAGCTCACCTGCGTTCCTCTGGTCCACTGCTGAAGATCTGTCTGGTGCAGACGGCTCTCCAGCAGTCTGATATACTCCTGCAGATGCTGGTTCTTCTTCAGCTCCTGCATTAGTGTTTGCTCATAATATTCCCTCTTGTTCTACAGACACAAATAAGAACATGCAAAAGCCTCAGTGTCTGCTCTGAGCTAACCTAAACCTTGAAACATGTAATTGTGGAATGCAGATGTTCTGAGGATCTTACACTATAATGTGATAAATGTCACATCAGATGCTTTTTAAAATCCCCGAATAGCCACCCAAAAATTCACAAACCCTTTACAGCCGAAATGGCAAGAAAAGGATCTTTGGCTGAACCTGAGGTTCGGAGTATGTGAAATATGAATGTGAGCATAACCTCTAGCATTAAGTTACTCGTAACCAGGTTTAGAATGACCCACACTTGGCTAACCACCAACCAACACAACCTGGACCTCATCCAGCTGTCTGTAGTGCTGTGTTACAGGGCTTTAGTGTCCTGGAGTGTGTGAGCTTCATCAGGGATCAGGGTTATCCTGCAGACACTCATATTTCTCCTCTCCACCATGCAGAGCAATCATCCCAGCTAATTACTCCAATATCCTCTGGCTTTCTTCAAATATGAAGCGCTCTAGATGTAATAAATCAGGTGAGATGTGACTCATCACACATATTGCTTTTCTCATCTCACAACTACGACACCCATCATCCCAGCTGAACAAAATATGTTTTCAGAATGCTTTGCTAATGTTCAAGTTAACTTATGGAAATGTTATTTCTGGACTGAGAATGTTCAAAACATTTAATGATTTAAAACTTTAATGTAATTTTCCAATAATATTATTGGAAAAGCATTTGGTCTTTATTTATATGGATCATGATTTTTTCTTCTGAAACGTGTCTCCCAGGTTTGGAGTGACATAAATTGGAGCAATTAATGACAGAATTTTTCGTTTTGGGGTGAACAATCACTTTAAGATTTAGGTGTCCAACCAGTGGAGCAGGGAGCGTTCACAGACCGTGTTACTAGATAAACTAATAATATTTTGTTTAGAGACACTAAAAATACACATTTGGCCTTTGAAGCAGCGCTGCTATAAGAGTTTGAGAGCGTGTTTCTGCCCACATACCTGTTCATGCTCTACTTTGAGCAGCAGTCGGCTGTTGAGCTGTTTGAGGGCCCTGCTCTCCTCCTCGAGGGCCGCCACACGCTGCTGGAGGCCCACACTCGTGCTGTGATAGATGTGATCCCACTCCTCGTTCAGCTTCATCAGCTGACACAAACACACACACACAGAAAGAGTTACGTCTTTACATCAGTGTAGGGACTTTCCACAAGCATATTTTAGTTTACATACACATTACAAAATTCCCAAGTCCCTTTATCTAGTGTCAATATAACCTATGATTGCAGAGACATTTTATCCCCACAAAAAAACCCCAGTGACAGCTGCAGAACATTTATGTTTACAAAATAATTTAAATAATTTAACATGCAAATAGAGTGAAAAACACTATTCCTTTATTTGGTCTAAGTGTGACACCTTCTGGAGAAACTGTGTAACAGAAACCATATTTGTTTTTTAGAATTTCAAATGAAATTAAAATTAGAATTCAATGGTCTGTGATGCTGTCATTCTAAAATTACTGCTATTTTTAGTTTTTTTCCTTTGTAAGGTGAATTTCAGAATATACAGCATCGTTACTAAAAGGTACGTTGGACTGGCTCATGGATATGGAAACAGAAAGCATGTTTGTTTTCCAGTTGATCTGAAAGCACCTTTTTTCCCCACTGAAGTTTGTAGTTTGTATTCCAGCTGTGTAGCTGATTGTGAAAACTGAGTTGTGAGGGTGCAGTCACTGCTGGTGGTTTGTCTACCTCTTTGTTGAGTCTCCGGAGTTCAGTGTTTTTGTTGAGGAGCTGAAGTTTCTCCTCATCAGAGGAGGTGATTGACATGCTCTCTGTGATGAGGGTTAACTGTTCCTCGCCAGAGAGAAGAGATTCACCCTGAGCCACCGGCCTACAACGCACACACATTGTTTTTTTAAGGAAATCTCCATAGCTCTAATGCCTTTTATATTGTACACATTTCATTTTCTATGACCCTACACAAGCCCTCACAGACAATGTTGTGCATTTTTAGATTTGCAAAAAACAAACAAAACAAACCAAACCAAACATTCTGTTCGATTCATTAGCCTTTTGAATAACTGGACACTTCACATTGTAATACCTATGTCATACCTCTGTCATTATACAAATTTGGTGTCCTCATAAACGGCATAAACATGCACACACACAAAACATATATACTTCACATTATTATTAATATTATTATTATTGGTCCCACGTTATATTAAGTGTCCCTAATACCTGTGTACTTCCACAGTAACTAGATGTGTATGTATGTAACCACAGTGTAACTACACACCGGTACATAGTATCTACAGCTGTAATAGTTCTGTAACTTCACACATGTAACAACCCAAAGTACAAATGTGTAAGAGGACATTGGTAACAACACTTTTTGGTAATGAAAGTACAAATGTTTACCAGGACCAAAAGCACTTTTTGGTAAATATAGTGTATCACTTTATATTAAATAGACAATTGCTGTAGATTTAGCATGTAATTACTCTGATGTCACACAGCAGCATGCAGGCAGTAAGTTAAGCTTTACATACAGTATAATTTGTGGTTGGTGTCCAGAATGTTACACTTTATTGTAAGCGGGCAGTTTCTGAGGAGTCACCATGTATATACACTGGTATTACAGAGGTGCACCAACTACTACACCCACTTTACTTATCCCTAAACCTACCCAACTACACCCCCTGATCACCCAGTTACTCTTATACATACTGCTGTTACAGAATGTAGCTACAGTACGTAATTCCTGTTACATGTCTACCAATGTCCTGTTACACATTAGTACTTACACACACCATTCTGAGGGTTGTTACATGTGTGTAGTTACAGAAATATTACAGCTGTAGATACTATGTACCGGTGTGTACTTATACTGTGGTTGCATAATACATACACATCTAGTTACTATGTAAGTACACAGGTATTAGGGACACTTAATATAAAGTGGGACCTTATTATAACTACCTTTTACTGACAAATTCAAGCATATTTACAATTTTAAAACTTTTCTTTTAGGGTTTCTTAACCAGTTCCTTATTAACATGCATATTACTAGAATATTATCCGTTTATTAGTGCTAATTAAACACATATTAATGTCTTATTCTACATGACTTTATTCTAATTCCTAATCCTACCCAATACCCAAACGTAACAACTACCGCACTAACTATTAATGAGCAGCAAACTAGGAATTTATTGATGGAAAAGTCATAGTTAATAAATGTTCCTTATTCTAAAGTCAGACCACAAAACCTCACCCTATTTTTAACCTTGTTTTCTCACAGGCTTCCTGTTGTGTAGGTTCTTTCACTCTCGCCTAACCCTAACCTTCAAATAAAGCTGCAGGCATGTTTAGAATTGATCATTTAACATTATCAAGACGTTGTTTTCCTTTTTAAACAGGACATTTAAACATCCAGGGCTTGTTGAATTTTTTTAGGTTTTGTTATTCTTGTGAAGATCCTCTCGAGAACAGCTTAAATGAGATGGGCCACACCACACATATTACATGTTAATAAAAAGAAATTATAGCAGTAATTACAATTAGCGTGTGAAGCTGCTCCACAAAATAATAACAAATTAAATACATCAATACTATAGACCTGTAATTACACTGTAAGATGATGAATAATGAGAAGCTAAATGGTTAAAGCTAAAAGCTCTTTTTCTTGACAGCCGTGCTCTTTCATAGCTACAGGGAACAGTGCTTTGCTGTCATTGCTGTTGAGGTAATACAGTAACGAGCAGATGGAGAATCGGGAGCAGCACAATGTTATGTGGATGTTATGCAAATGTTCCCGTAATTCATTACAGCCTCGTGATGAATGACTCATGCTAAACTGTGACAAAGTATGAAAAGTTACAAAGACACATCACCAGGCCCTATAAAAAGAAAATGAAAATGACTCTAAAAGCTCTGGGAAATTTGAGCTGGGCTGTTTCTGATATTTTCGTCTTTCTTTCCCCTCAGGATGTCGTACAAATATATCAAAATTTGATTGCACTTAATACAATTCTCATGTTTACATGGGTATTACTAGTATATGTTTTGTTTATTAGTATTAATAAGGCACGTATAAATGCTTGATTCTGTATGACCAAATTTTAGATGCCTTAATTACACCCTAAACTTAACAACTACCTTAGCAGCAAGTTTCCAATGATCCCCAAACTAAAGATTCCCCCCAAATACAGTACGTGATCAGGTCAAACGTTAGTGTAACTCATTGGTGAAAGTGTCATTAAGGAGTCACATACAGCATTTTAAATAAAGGTGCTCAAAGTTTTTTCAAAGCCATGTCACTGATGAACAATGTTTGCTTCAACCAAGAAACAAAGATTTCCACAAAAATTATTTTAAGAATCATCTCTTTCTAACCTTTTTATCATCAGAACAACCTTCTTTTGCCACTTCAGATGATAAAGGACCTTTATAGAACCATTTAGAGAAAAAGTTTCTTCCATGGCATCGTAAAGCACCTTTATTTTTAAGAGTGCATGTGTTATTACAGTGTGAAACATCATGGTCTCTACTGAGAAAATGAAAAATAACAATACTTTTGAATATATATAATGTTTATATTATTTGTTATATATGCTAATTATACAGAACCACTGTAAATCTAATTTATCTGCCAAACGCGTAACTCAAAAACATTTAACTGGCAAATCATTACAAATACAGCCCCTACTTCCTGTTTACACTTTTTGCTATATCAAAGTAACTGTTCTGTTATATAACACTTTAATAGCTGCTGTTGACATAGTCTTAAACTAAAGAGAAGACAGTGTAATGATACGCACTCAGACTGCAGTTCATTCTCCTCCTCAGGTAAAGAGCGCTCTTTGTTGGAAGAAGAGTCCTCTTCTGATAGTGACGACTGTGAACTTCCTTCCATCGCTCTTTCAAATCTAATTAATAGCTGCAGTTTAATCCTCTTGTCGTCTTGCAGTCCTAGATCCACAGCGAGTTTAACATGCACAGAGACGTGCCAATGTGATGTTATTCACTGGAGGGGAAGTTCACATACCCCTTTATTGACATCACAGAGCAGGAAGTGATGCTGGATCTGTCACAATAATAAACATATGCCAACTCTACCTTTACAAACTAATTACAGCATAATGGAAGTAATTCATTTAGCTCTAAAGTGTGATCTATGATTTAAAAGGGTGATTTTATACGTTGTAAGGGTTTAACTGAGACAGAAAATGAGGAAGTGATTTGATGGTGAGCAGCAGGGAATTTCCGCTTCAGCATCATCTGTGCTCTGTGGGCTTTCTGAAAGACTGCTAAAAGCAGTACTATTAAAAACCAAACCATGACGACTCGCTGTTGACACATGAGCGAAATGACTCTGGAGGGCTGAGTTTCACTTCCAGAATGCCTGTTTACTTGTACTGTCAACTCATGTACTATGGCAACCATACCTTACACCAAAATAGCGACTGCAGTTATTGTCACTACAGTAATAGTGCTACAAATTCATATGAGATGCAATATTCAGATTTCTCCTGTATGACTAAGTACTGGAAAATACCAAGTTCCTTATTTGAACAGTTCTGTTTTTGCAACAACAACAACAAAAAAAACTGGATAACATTAATCTTCCCTGTGATGATTTACAGGTATTATGAAATGTACTACAACCTCCCCCAGAAAATAACTGTACAGTACACAAATAAAACTGTACTTATTTTCATGCTGCTACTGAATGGAGCTATGATGTGACAGAGCTAAATTTGTTTATTGTAATAAGCAAAACTGTGTAAACGGCAATATTCAAAGTGTTCACACAATGGCCCTTTTTTTTTTTTTTTTTTATACTAACGTGTGTCCCTGGAGCACAGGAGCAGCCATATCGAGTATATTTGTAGCAGAAGACAAAAACACATTGTTTTGGTCAAAATTATACATTTTTCTTGTATGCTAAAATCACTAGGATATTAATGATAATAATAAAGTTCCATAAAGATATTAAGTTAATTTCCTACCATGAGTATAACAAAACTTCATTTTTTAACAGTAATATGCATGACTTTATTTATCTTAAAAGTCCCTTAGATTCCAGATTTTAAAATAGTATTCTCTTTAATGGAAAGCTTTGAGATGACGCATAAATCTCAATTTTGAAAATAAATTACCCATATGACTGTTTTTTTTTGGTACACGTTCGCATTTAATACTTATATTACTTAATACTACACATGTATGTCAATAAATGTTTGTTTCATCCCACCATTACATGCCTTCTACTCTCTATTATTCATTGTGCACTGTCACTTTTCAGAACTACTTGCACTAATAGTTATGTTGTTGTATTTTATTATATTTTATTTTATCTATTTGCACTATTCCACTGTTGTTATTACAATTTAGTGTACTTATTGTCGCCTTTCGCTTGCTTAGTTGGGGACACCTGATTCTATTGATAATCATCGTCTTGACAACAGAGACCGTCTCTGCATTTGATAAGTAAAGTTTAATTCTCGTCATTATACATTACCATCACTCCGTTCTTCTATTTGATAATGTTCAGTGCTTTGCTACAATCTGTACTCTTATAAGCACTATATAAATTAAAGTGACTTGACTATTGTATACTGTTTTATTATAATTATTATTATTTACTGTACTTATTGTATATTTTTATTTTTATTGTTCCTTATCTTATTATTTGTAGACTGCACAGTTTACTGTGCACAGTATGCATGAGATACCAGGATGGCCTACACTTGTGGAGTAGTGTAGACATGGCTAAAAGAAAACTGTGGAAATAATTGCAGGAAATTATTTTTTCATGAACCCAAAGAAACATGATTTCTAAGTGGCATATTAGCAGTTTTATTGATTAAAAGTCATGTAAAAGTAGCAGGAGATACTTACTCTCTGTCTGCACAAACATCTTAAAGTAAATAATAAACCTTGATTTTTAATTTTGAATCACTGGACACCAATGAATAACAATGACAAGATCATGTAACAATGTACTACTGTCTGAAATGTAGTATCCTGTAAAATGTGTACTTTTCATGTTCTTGGAAGCAGCAATTTGCACTAAATGAAAATAGCATAAAGTGATAGAAACGCAAGCTTCTATTTACAATATGTACTATAGTAGGATTTTCAACCATTTATCCTACTTATTGCACACAGGGGCACATATTCACACCTCAGTATTGTACTACATTATAAAACATTATGCGAATAATAACAGACTGAGTGTAAATGGACGCTGCCTTATAAATCCAATACCCGTACCCAACCTTATTTATTTTTAACAGACTGTAGGCACAGCATGCAAGTAAGTATCCTGTTTCACTGAAAACACTGCAGATGAGATGTGGGAGATGACCACATTATTGTCCCAGTGGCCATGCTTCCTCTATTCATTATGACTGCGTTCCAGTCAGTGTACTGCTGAGTCCAGCATTAGTTAGAGCATTAGCTCTAGTCAGCTGAGGGTGAAGGGAAGTGCTTTAGTATCGGCTTTATTGACCCAGTGTGCCGTCAGAACCAAGGACGAAATGTGCTCTAAAATGGAAAGTCCTCCCTTCACTCTGAAACAGAACCAAACCGAAGGATAAGGGCGATGACTGAACATGCTGTAAACATGCGGTTTGCTTGTTAACTGTAACCTTGTGCTTCATGAGCGTCAGAAACCAAAGTTAATCGGATAAATCAAAATGCACAGTGGCTTGATGAGAAAGGCAACAAAAACACATAACAAGCTAAACTGGACAGAAAAACAGGAGAATGTTGATGAAATCCAGAGCAATGTGAGCCCAGGGTCAGGACAGAGCAGGCAGAGACAGCAGCAGACCAACAGCAGGTAAACTGGAGGCATTGACTGAGTAAGTGCCCATAAACCAATGGATATCCTTCACCATGGCTAGCCACCAAAAGCACTGATAGTCGGCGGCCAATGGCCTCCTCACTCCTGGATGGTAAGCCAGCTTTGACGAATGATCCCACTAAAGCACAAGAGAGCAAATCACCAGCAGACCTGCCAGACAGACCCTAGCCACTTCAACTCCATTCCAGGCCCACTTTACACAGTCCTCAAAACACCAACAACTCCCCGACCATGCAGGCAAAAAGAAAGGTGGTACAGGAGTGAAGAACACTAACTTAAAGCAGCGATGCACCATGATATAGCCAGCCTTACCACTCCTGGAACCTGGCTGTTAAAGGGGTCATGAACTGCCTCTGTTTTTAATTTTGTACTGTTTTCTATAGACTCATAAGTAAACGCGAACTGTTGTAATTAGCTAACAGTTGGATATGTTTGACAGCCTACAGTACATCCCTCATAGATGGGCCGCTGCTGTGATTTAGGCCAAAAACACATAAATGCTCAGATCAAATGATCAGTGATAACAGACAAAGCAATTACATAATAAAAACAATAGTTACACTTTATTTTGAAAGTCCACTTTAGACATTCTACTAACTATATGTAACTTTGTAACATGACATGTCTACTAATTCTCATTAATTTGTAACCACTTGCCATATTAATTAATTTGTAACTAAGTTGACATATACTTGCAAAGTTTCTGATAGTCAGTATGTAGTGTGTTGTGAACATTAAAATAAAGTGTTAGAAGATATTAAAGAAGTATTCTAGGAGAATACTTTAAAGAAGTATTCTCCTAGCCTTGCAAAACTGAAGTTGATGTCACATGGACTGTTTTACCATGTTTACCACGTTTCTGGAGCTGGGATCATTTCAGTTGTATTACTATCTAGGGAGGGTTGGAATGACATGAGGGAGAATGGACCAACGCAGACACCCACCTTTGATGTGTGTCCAGCCCACCACGGTTGGGCACAAGAATGGTGAAGTCCTTGAAGTGGAGGCAGACCACTTAAAGCAGGGGTTTTATATTCAATTCCCTGAGGTCCACTGTCCAGCTCTGATTAAACACACTTGAGATCAATTAATTAAGCTGTTCCAGGCAGGTGATCATGGCTACTCTGCAGAACACTGGCCCTTGGGGACTGGAGTTTGGCACCTGTGACTTAAAGTGTGACTTTGCAGAAGTTAACACCATCAGAAGGGCCTTCTCCAGCTAAAATTTAAGATAAACCACCATGAGAAGTTGGCAAATCCAATCAGATGTTCTTCATACAATGTAATGCATGATAATCCATGCACGAGTGCAAAGAGCTGCCCTTTTTCCACAAAGAACAACTCTGCTTTGGACAGAGAGGAAGAGTGACAAAGACAAAAGACAAAGTTTCTGAAACACTTCTCCATGGCCGCCATTCAGGTGTGGACAAAGAGAAAAGCTGCTTGCTAGGCAGAGACGTGCCAGGGAGGAGATTGATGGCACACTCATACAGTCAGTGGGGAGGAAGTGAAGCATCTCTAGAGCTGTTAGACAGGCCATGACCCACCGTTATGACCCGCGTCTCCAGACCCATAATCCTGACTGAACCAGAGCTGACGTAGCTGGCCTGAGAGCTCAGAGAGCTGCTGTAAGGTTTGCAGAAGCAGCAGAGGAATAAAACACTCAAAGCATTTTCCTTAAGCACTATACTTATGTGTTATTTCAGGGTGATCAGTACTCTACACAAGTACAATTTAAACTCCTCTATTAATGCACAAAACTGAGTGCCAGTAAAATCAGTGGGAATTTAGTGGGAATGAAAGCTTTTTGAAATTCAATTAAATTACATTTAAAAAAAAAAAATTTTAAATGATCATTGTATGTTAAATAAATTGTAAATCATATTTGGCGATGCTCTTGCAGGGAGTGGATAAGTTGTATTATAGTGATATACTGAGCAACAATTAGGACTAAATAGACAACTAATCAACTAATTATAATCTAAATAAATAATGATAACAAATAATGATATTGTCACATGTCTTGTCTGGTTATAGTCTTGTGTTTCGTGTCTCCTTGTGTTTATTTTGATATTCCCCACTTGCTTGCCGTTATTTGGTCTTTCCTGTGTTTGTTTGATTATTAGTTGATTAATCCCCACCTGTGTTCCTCACCTGTGTCCCGTTCAGTTCATTAGCCCTCTGTGTATTTAGACTTGTCTGTTTGAGTTTACCCTTTTCGGTGATTAATGTTGTAAATGTCCCATGTGTATTGATGCATTAAAAACTACGTTCTTCATTTACTCCTTGTGTTACTATCTTCGATTCTACAACCACCGTACGTGACAGAATCACCAACCAAAAGAAACTTCAAGATGGATTGGGCATCCAACGTTCTGTGTGAGCTCCAACAGGGAAATAAGCAATTGGAGCAGTATGTGGACGAGTTGCTGAGCGTTTTACATCTGGTGAGTTGGAGTGAGTCCGCTGTTAATCTCTACTTTTGGATGGGACTCAGAGATGATTTGTTTTGTTGGATTCCTACGAGCGATCTCTAACGACCTGTTATTGATTTTCTAAATCTAGTCCTTGAGTAAGACAATTCCGAGTTTTACATTGATTTTTTCGAGTCCAAATAATCTCCCATCCAAAAGCAGAGAGACACTCCAGCTCACCACGAGCCGGATTCCTCCTCATACTGCCCCAATGTGCTCGCTCTGCTTCCCGCCAGTTCCCTCAGCCCGTCCATCTCTGAGCTTGCGCCGTAAGAGCGCCCCTCCGAACCCGCACTGCAAGAGCGCCCCTCCGAGCCCGCGCTGCAAGAATCTTTTCCTGTTCCAGCCCCTAGACTACGGCTGGGAGTGGGGATTCCTAACCCTCCTGAATCTGCGCTGCCTGAATGCCCCCTTGAACTCGCGCTGCCTGAGCGCCCCCTTGAACTCGTGCTGCCTGAGCGCCCCCCTGAGTTTGCGCTTGAAGAGCGCCCCCCTGAGTTTGCGCTGCCTAAGCGCCCCCCTGAGTTTGCGCTTGAAGAGCACCCCCCTGAGTTTGAGCGCCCCCCTGAGTTTGTGCTGCCAGAGGAATCGCCAGAGGCTCCTGATCCGCCACGGCCTCCCAACGCTCCTGATCCGCTATGGCTTCCCAGGGCTCCTGATCCGCGGGAGCAGGCCAGGGAATCCAGGCCATCTTGAAGGCCTTCATGATGCCCCCCCCCCTCCCACCCCAGTGATGTTTTCCTTGTTGTTGTTTATTGTTTGGGGCGCAGTTGCACCTTTCCGGGAGGGGGAGGTACTGTCTGTCTGGTTATAGTCTCGTGTTTTGTGTCTCCTTATCCTCTTAGAAATCCTACAAATTTTGCCTAAAACGCCTAAAAAAGGCATACCCAAAATAAATTGCATGCTGTTCTTGA
>JAUMHG010000056.1:3268617-3285768 GCA_032359395.1 Enteromius anoplus
TCTGTTCCAAGTTCCCTGTCCTTTTCATGAGCTCCATGAAAGCCAAGACAGGGAATGAGCAGCCATTTCAGGGGCACTGTCACGCCCATGTCTGTGTTTAGTGTGCCTTGTGTTTTGCTCCTCATGTCTCTATTCCCATATTTGGTTATTCCTGTCCTAGTTTTGTTGAGTGTTAATTATGTTGATTAGTGTCCAGCCGTGCTCCCCATGTGTGTGTAGTTCAAGCTTTGTTTATGAGTGTACTAAAGCCCTGTGTATTCTGTCCTGTGTCGATCGTCAATGTTGAACGGATGTCTGTAACCTAATCTCTGTCTAGTTTCATTAAAAGTGAATGTTAAAACTTCAGTCCTTCGTCTACGCCTCGTACTACTACAGATCCGTGACAGAACGATCGACATAAAAAACAAAACATCGACAAGATGGACAAACTCTTTACCTGCACACAGAACGGCCGTCCCGTGCTGGAGTATGCCGGAGAGTTTCTCTCGATTGCTCGCCTAGTGCCCGGGGAAGATAAAGCGCTGAAGACTCTGTTTTGGTTGGGGCTGGATCATCATCTTGTGAGTCAGTTCTCCATTTCCAGCCATCAAGGTTCCCTCGCTCGGCTGATAGCTGAGGTGTTACTCCGGAGAACGCCTCCAAAGCCTGCCAGTGTCAGAGCCACAGCCCGAGTCTGCTACGCTACCACAGCCACAGCCAGAGTGTGTTGCGCTGCAAGAGCGCCCTCCAGAGTGTGTTGCACTGCAAGAGCGCCCTCCAGAGCCATAGCTAGTACCACAACCTGAATTCACGATGCCAGAGCCAGAGCCATGACAGGCACCCTCCTATGTTAAGAATTGTAATGATCAGCTGGATGTGCCAGCAAGACTTTGAATGGCACTCCAGCCCTCCATAAACTGTGTGTGTTTTCATTCCTGGACTTCATTTCCCATAATGCAACTCTCCTCACAGCTGTTGCTAGTTTGGTTCAGTCATTCAATCAGTGCCACCTTTGTATATATACCAGTCTGTTTGTCTGTCTGTCACAGATCATTGTTTCTATGTGTTACCGTTTATCCTAGCCAAGTTCATTCATGTTCCTGTTTTCACTGTGTTCTGTTGTGATATTTTGTGATACGGGCAGAAGTTCGGATCTCCTCTCTGTCTCGCCGCACGGACTGATTCAATGTATTTTGGACTCTCGCTTTGTTTATCAATCATTCTATTGCCTTTGCCTCATTTGACTCTGTTTGCTGGTGCTCGATCTCTGCTTGTCCTGACCCTGAGCTTTTAATAAAACCTTCTGCATCTGAACTCGAACGTTTCACGCCCGATTCATAACAAGAATAGTAGAGTAGCATAAACCCCCAACAGACCATACCTGGTAATCCTCCCTGGTCCTTCCCGCTCGGGAAGAGCCAGCAGAGGACCCAAATTAGCGATACAAACTAATTACAATTACCGGCCACATCCAAATAGCTTGATATAAATGAAGTGACACGCCCAATAGCTCTCAAGCTATGTATTTATTTATGATCTGCACTCAAGCTTTTTGAGCCTCCAGGATGGCTCGAGTGTCAGGTCATAGGTAGCACTATAAGAGACTAAGGAGCATTGCCCCATGGTCTTAAGGTAGAAACAGGGGTTGAGGCAGCAGCAATTGCAGCTTAGAGAATGGGTATTAGCAGAGAAGGCGTTTATTAGAGGAGAACCGGGCTCTGGACATTGGCTTCCCCCCTTCAGTGGAAAACAATCGGTCCTTTGGACCAGCTTGTGGACAGATTTTCAAGTAGGCCAGCATGGAAGACAAGAGAAAAAAAAGTTAGACCAGAGACATGATTACAGTGCCTTTGCTTATCAGTTTTAGAATGTATTAATTTATATGTGAAATATCGTGAATAATCGTTACATCAGAATTTGTGAGGTCTTGGGATGGATTAAAAGCAATAGTGCTTCTGGCAAACTCGCCCCTTTTAGAACCATAGAAAGCTGTGAGTAGTGTTGGCTCTAGCGTAAAATTACTGTAAGGCTCGTAAACTTAAACATAAACTTGCCTTGCCTAACATGACAAACGTGAAAACACTGAAGAGGCTCATTCTGCACAGCAAACAACATGGCACCCCACTAGCCAGGAACAACTCCCATGCTGGCAAGCCCTTATCCTAAAACTCAACAAAAGCCCTTTCTCACCGAGAAAGAAGCTCTGGATCATGTGTTTCCTTAGATTCTCCTCCCCTGCTCAGAAGCGCAAAAAACAACATTCATGCTCCTAAAAAGCCCAAACAATGCATTCTGTGAATTGAACCTAACATGACTGTGTGTCCAAAACTTGAAAAACAGTGAAAAGGTTCATTCTGCATTGCAAATAAAATTGCATTTCATAAGTTAGGGACAACTTTCATGTTGGCAAGCTTTTATCTTGAAACTCAATAAAAAGCTTTTCTCACTGAGAAAGAAGCTTTGGATCATATGTTGCCTTCCAATTATTTAGGAGCAAGACCAGAATCTGAGACTTATCAGCAACCTTCATCTAAGGTAGTGCTGCGTGATCAATCATATCGCAATTGTGATGACAGCCTATGCGATTACATTACAGCAAATGTTGCGATTAATAACCCTATCGGGCAAGAACTAACGTTATATTTGGAAACTTAATAGATCATCCATTATAGACATTTAATAGACATTGAGGTTGGTCAAACTCGTGCAACTGTGAGTCACAATTAATATGTTATATATGTACAATTAATAAAACTTAATTCAGCAATGTAAAGATGCTACTGTTACATAATCTTGTACAATTTAGTTCTAACCCGAACATGTTAATCTATAGCTGCTGCCAGACTGCACTGCACACTGCACCTCGGTTGAGAAATGCATACCTTAGCACCATCAGCAATCTGTGTGCACCTGCCCTAACAACAGCAAGTTAAATCGTTCAGCTGCCCATCGCATCGCAATCTGGCCCAATTGCAATGTGACATCATGTGCAATGTTTTACATCATTACCTGCAATGATCTGGCTTCTCAGCTGGTGAGATATAGCAGCAGACAGCGGAAATAGAGCGCCGGTGGATACAGGAACTGCGCTTCCCATCGACCTTCGCGGGAGTGTCGCCAGAATGACGTCATCTACCTGTTACTCGAGCAGTGTTGCCGACTTAACGACTTGTTGCTATATTTAGCGACTTCTCATAACCCCTTGGCTACATTTCTCCAAAGCCACTATCGAAAAAATCTAGCGACAAACCTCAGAGAGCCTCTGGTAGTGCAGCGCGAGCTCCTGTGTCCCAGCGCGTGCACTCCTCTCTCTGGGTCCGTTCTGTTCAACGAGTGGCTGAGAGAAAGCAGAGATTCAGTTAGAATGACATTATGTTGCCTTAAATCTATTTACATGCAAATATAGCCAAGTCACAACATAGCCATTGTCCATATCATATGTAAACTTGGTTTCATCAGACAGCGACTCGATATAATGATGATTTCAATCCAGATGACATCTGTAAGGTAGAGTTAGTTTAGTACACCTAATAATGGGGTGCATTCAATCACTATTCATATTCATTCCGTTTTCTGAAAACAGAAACCATTAAATATATAAATGAAACAGTTATATGAGAATTAGGGTGCATTGAATAACAATTGACCACAGAAAAGCAAGATAATATGACGCACTGACGTAATGAATATGCAAATTGACACAGTAACGTGGTGGAGGTCGGGTGGAAGGAACACTTTTTTACTTTTAAGAACAGCTTGAACTCTCGGAGCTTGGTGAGTACCGCACGGACGTGTTTGTGGTGTTTCTGAAGGCTAGGGGAATATATCAGAATGTCATCAATACAAACTACAAGGAATTTGTTCAGCTACTCACGGAACACATCATGAATGAAGTCCTGGAAGATGGAAGGTGCGTTTACAAGTCCGTACGGCATCACCAAGTATTTATAGTGCCCGGTGGGTGTAATGTAAGAAGTCTTCCACTCGTCTCCTTGAATTCTTAACAGGTTATACACACTGCGTAAGTCGAGCTTCATGAAAATCTTAGCTCCTCTGAGCTTTTCTAGGGCGGCTGGAACTAGGGGAAGTGGGTACTTGAAGGGGATGGTCACTTTATTGAGGGCCAGGTAATGGATGCACAGCCGAAGTACTCCGTCCTTCTTTGAAACGAAAAAGAAACTGGAAGCAGCAAGGGAACTAGATGGACAGATGTAGCCATGTTCCAGAGCCTCCTTAATCTAGCTTTCCATGGCCTGAGTCTCAGGTATCGACAGGGGGTATATCTGTCCTTTGGGCACTGGAGCATCCGTGAGCAGATCAATTGCACAGTCCCATGGGCCGTGAGGTGGCAAGTGAGCTGCTCTCCTGGGGCAAAACACGTCCTGGAAAGATTGATACTCGGGAGGAATGACAACAGATAACTTATCAACAGGACTTTCTATAGACGTAGTACATACTTGAACAGTAGAGTTAGATTGAAGAGGAATGAGTGAGAAGACTCCAAAAGATTTATGTAGGAAGTGTAATGCCGACCCCTGCTTCACAAGAACTACAAAATGCTTCTTGAAGTTTCACACAGAGTGAGAAAGTGAACACTGCAAACATGTGAAGAAAATGGCCACTATTTGTTGAATTTGTATGGACTGACAACACATTTTGGTAAAATAACATATTTGAAACACGTTTTCAGTTTAAAAGAGAACATGTTCCCTCAAGTTACCTAATAAATATTGATTCAATACTATGTTTTTCTCTGTGATTTACTACCTATACTGCATGGCATTGCCCTGGGGCAACAAAATAAATCTACTAATGGGGGATGGTGATAAAAACGTTTTTTTTTTTTTTTTTTTTTTTATTCTGTAAATCTGTTATCTTAAATCTTCCATAAGATTAGATTAAATATATTTTTTTTTTTTTGAGTGCAAAAACATAATTAAATCCTTATAATCTAGTGATCTTTGAAAATGAGTAGTGAAATTAAAGAGAGATGCTTTAGCTCCTAATCCTGACTGTCTGACACTCTTGTCAAAGCGATTACTACATATTATGCTCATAGTACAATTTACGTCATGATATAAACTACAATACAAGTTAAAACTTACTAAGAATCCATTTAAAAGTTCAGCTTTTAGCTAACTAGAAATATCACAATAGTTATTAGCTGGTGGCTAATTAGGCTGGCAACATAATGACCAGAAAAATCATAAACAACTGTTCAGTCTCACCGGTGAAAGGTAATACCCCGAGATCTGTTTTTATTCATGTGTGACGGTCTGTAGATCCTCAAACTGCCGACGAGTCTGGTACATTCTTTTCTGTCCCAAAATGAGTTAAGGAGTGTTTCCCGGACCAACATGACGGCGACGTTGACTTGCGGTTGAGCAGCCAATGAGGCGTCTAGGTATTTTTATGTCTAAGCCTTTGTCGGACAAACCCTTTTCAGCTCTTGGTGTCTCCAGTAATGAGCTGATGATCTGATTCAGGTGTGTTTGATCTAGAAGAATTAGAAAACGTGCAGTGTTGGAGGACCTCCAGGAACGTGGTTGGGAAGCACTGATCTAAACAAAACAAAAACAGCAGACAGGCTGAGAGTTTCACTCTCTGAAAGCAGGTGGCGCTGTAAACAAAGCAGCACTGCGATTATAAACACTATTTCTGCTCTATACAGAGATGAGATCAAAAGAAAATACCATCTAAACCTTACATTCAAAGGAACTCACAGCCCATCCCTAGATTTGAGTCAGTGTTCTCTGATATATATCCCCTCCTGTGAACTGTTAATCAGTAAGTTGCACACCTCAGTGGAGATTCTTCATGAACTGAATCTATTCATTCACTGATAAGAGCCAACTCGAGAGAATGAGTCATGAAGAAATTGCTGCTTCTCTCAGGAATTCTCATATACCTGCTGATGAGTTTGACTGAATCTCAAGATTTTCAGTGACTTATGGTCTTTCTTTCTTTTTTTTTCTTTTTTTTTTTTGCACAAAGCTATTGTTTGGCTTCAAAAGACCTTAAAGCCATATGGATTGTTTTAAAATCCATATTTGCAATTTTAGCAGTTAGCTCAGTCACTTTCATTGTATCGAAGCTCAGGATATTCTTCAGAAATTCACCTTATGAGAGTGACTAAGAATGGCAGAATGTTTTGTTTTTAGGCGAATTAACCTTTAAACTTTCTCCACACTCTCAGCAGTGTGAATCAGAGACTTCATGAAGCAGCTTCATCATTTTATGGCTCCTGAAAAGAAATCTCATCCATGAAGGATAAAAGAAATGATGTGCATGATAGATGCCATGACTGACACAGCTAGAAATGAGTTCAGTAGGCATCTCACAGATGCCACAGTGTGTTAGTGTTTATCACACTTCATGCCTGTGAGATTCTTTATTTGTCCACACTTGTCTTTATTCGTTCTATCAACGCATGAAGCAGAACGTTCTTGAGCCAAGTTCCCATGCTGCCTCCATGAGGAATAGTGAAAAGGCTCTCTGAAAGCCAACACTTACTGTATATTCCACCTCATTCAAGATCCTTGTATAATAAGAGTAAAATGTATTGCATCTGCTCTGTATTTAACACAATGAAAACACCATCAAAAGCTCCACTATTCAGCACACACACTCAGACATAATGACAAGAGCAAAGAGAGCTCTGACATCTTAAAACATGTCAGTGTCATTGTTTTGTGTTAAGATGCACACCTGTAATTTTTTCTTATAAATAGTACATTTTTGTAAAAGTTGCTTAAATATCTTAATTCAACTAATGCCTAGTTCTGGCTTAAGCTAAGCCCTGTTTGTGAAACCGGGCCCTAATGTTCAAATCACAAACACACTTAAAAACTGCCCGAAGAAGTGTTATGAAATGCCATTTGGTCTCATGTCTCATGTTCAGCTTTATGTTTTAAATGATATGACTGTATTAATGGACTGTGATTGTTTTTTTAGCTGTTAATTGTTTTTTCCTCACATAATAGTATATGGCTTCAGAACAGTTGAAATACAACAGAAGTGGTTTGTAATACTTTTATACTGTTTTCTGTTCAGCAATAAATACCCATGACTCTAAATTTTTCTGCTTGTTAAGAATTTTGTTTAGTTGAGAAGTGGTTATTTTGGAGCTAGGATGGGTTTATGCATCAGATACATTAAATATTTTGGATGCAGTTGTAAGAGTATAAACTATATGCATTATGCTTTTACAAACCCATGCAAGAGATTTGATGTCTTTGATGCATAAGACAAACATTTGAAGATAACATAGTACCCTGCACATAGAATAATTCTGCTAAAGGGGTACAGATGATGGGTAAAGTAACTCCAAGGACTCTTGACCATCCATATGTTTTGAGAGAGAATGTGTTGCAGAGTCATGGTGCATATTAAGTCCTTTTTGTTTTTTCTATGTTCTACTCAGCATCCTTAAAAGCTTCCTTTGTCAGTAAGTGAAAAAGGGACAAATAAAGGTCTGATTAAATTAGTGCAAAAAACAAGTCCATTAATAATGGAGCTAGTGTATGCAAAAAGTACTGTTCTCACAGAAGTCACTTTCAAACCAAGCAGTTTTCTGTTTGTCAAGACTGCAAGTTAGCGTCACTTTTGATGATTAACCTGATGATGCACAATCTGTGAGGGGAAATTTTCCATCCTCAAGAAATATTCCAGATCAAGCCAGTTTTGAAAATGTTTGTAGGGACCCATTCTCGCTATTAACTAGTTGCTTTTTAGCATACATTAAAATATTATTTACATATTGGATTTTTTATATAAAGCCTATATTCTCTATGACCTTACTCTGCATCCATAATCCTACCCATTACCTAAACTTGACTACCTGACTATTAATAAGGACCAAATTATGAGTTTATTGAGGAAACGTAGTAGTTATGTTAATAGATTTGTTAATAGGTACAAGGGGTCCTTATATAACATGTTTTGAAAATTTAGTTGTTTTTGTTTTGGTTTTTTCAGAGTGTAATCATGTGAACATGATTTGCACAGTACTAAAGTCTTAGGCCACTAGTATTTTCAGCAACAAAAAAATGGGTTTAAGTCGATTATTTCTATCTTTTGTGGTACCGTGTCAGTTGGAAATATCAGTTTCCATTTCCAAACATTATTTTTGTCATTAATTGTAATTATGCATTGAGATTATTGTCAACATTGAGAGTGAGTATTGACAACAGCCAGTGCTCCACATAGAGATCTGATCTGATCATCATCCAGTCTGTCTGGAATGACATGAAGTAACAGAACAAACTGAGACAAAAGACAGAAACCCCACCTAGGAAGCTATAGTACTGTTTAAAGTTTAAGACACTCGTGTAAAAATGCTGTAAAATGAGGATGCTTTCAGAAATAATAAATACTTCATGTTATTCCAGACAGAATGGATGATGATCAGATCAGATCTCTGTGTGGAGCACTGGCTTTTGTCAGACAATAATCTCTCTGCATTATAACAATTAATGACAAAAATAATGTTTGGAAATAGAAAATGATATTTCTAACTGACACGCTACCGCAAAAGATAGAAATAACCCACTTAAATCCCACACCAAAAAAGAAAATTTGTTGCTGAAAATACTAGTGGTTTTGCACAGTACTGTAATTGTGGTTATGTGCATCGAAATGTCACAGGAAGATTTAAATAAAGACTAAGTTGCAATCGCCTTAACCCTAGCCCTAGATTAAAATGTAAATCCTTCAACTGCAAGAAACTTGTACTGACTGATCTGAACACATGTCAGTGCCTTTGTTTTGTCTTAAGATGCACACCACTACTGTTTTGTTTTTTTTTTTTTTTTTTTTTTTTTTGTAAGGCAAGTTTATAAAAATGACTAACTGAACTGTGGCCTAATAAAATGCCTCTGCAAAGCTGAGTTCTGACAGCTGACTCACTGCATGTTTTTAGAGCAGTTTGCTTACTAATCAAGAACAGGGGAACCTAGCAAAACCTTTTTTTTTTTTTTTTCTAAAGCAGTGCACAATAATATTACAAGCCCTCAGAGGAAACTCGCTCCTTTGGAAAAGAGAGAGCGGAGAACCACTTTTCCAATTAAAGGCTATGAATGAAATCTTCGGCAGCGCTCATTTGAAAGGCTTGATCTATGAGAGCTGTCTGTAGCCGGGGGCAGTCCAGCAACCGCTCTGGAAGTTTGAAATCAAGCCTCGCCAACTGTATTCTTTTCTTCTGTCACATAATACATTGTTTATGAACACAATAAATAAAGAGACTAAGAAGTAGCCCATGGGCAGGTGAAACAATTGTCACTGGAATCTCATTTATATGTCCCGTATTGCCACGCTAAATGTTTCATTAAGCTTCATATGCTACATTTTTTATAAAAAAATATTTTAGGCTCATGGCTTTTATTTTTAGGATAGCTTGTCTCCCCTCCTGGTAATAATCAAACTTTCCAAAAAATCTGATGAGCGCGCCCTTCTTTAAAGAGGTAATGAACTGCATTTATTAAACTTATTTTATAACGTTCCCTAAAGTCCACTTATTAGACTTTAATATCAAAATCAGTCATGATTTAAAAACGTATGGCCATTTTTTGCCCTGATTCAAGCTCTCTGAATTAACAGTTCATTTAAAGAGATGTGTTTTCTTTAAGACTTCACTGTAAGCACCTTAGCAACAAAATGTGAATTAAGATTTATAACCGTTTAATCAGGAGTTTTGGTGAGAGAGCATAACTCATGCTGAACAGACGTGATTCACAACTCCAGTGTATACGTCTGTATATAATCAAATTTTGAATATACATTTTTTCATGCTTTTATTACTTAAAGGCATTACTGAAGGGAATAGAAAATCAGTGACTCCTTTTATTCAAGTACCTGTTGAGCAGTTACCCAGAAGACGTCAGCTTTGTGGATGTGATGTTTGTGTGTGCAGGAACCACTCACATTTTCTTGAGAACATCTAAGCTCTTACTTTTGGGTTACTGTATGTCATTACAGGAAGTTTGCAACAATCACATTTCTTCTAATTAATCTTTTCATGTTGAGTAATAACACACAGCCATATTAATTATTCATCAAGGCATTAAAAAGCCCAATTAATGGGGAATTGTAAGTACTTTGTGATTAACTCCAAGAATTAATAAAGGCACTGTCACATTAAAACTAGGCTGACCCCATTAGAGTCCTCCTAACAGTGGAGCATTAGACTTCGCTGAGCTATTGAGATAAATGAACCTCAAAGAGACGAGACGAGACAAGACTGCTTTGTGTTCAGATAAAATCCCACAGAATATCATTTGGTCTGTGCATCATTGCATTTCTGCTCTTCCTGAAGAAAGATGTATTACTCTACAGTACTAGCTACTGTTAAAACCAACAACAACAAAACATTAGAGTTGAACATTTTACAATAATAATGTGTCAACATTTGTAAAATGTAGAAGATTTCCTGAATTAGTACTCTGACGGTATAATGGTGCATTATCAAATGGTAATGCCATACTATAAATATGCAGTATTTTGAATAGCTATCAATAAAACATGCATTTTAAAGGTGACCTATTATAATTATTTAAGAAGTTAAGTTATATACTGCTTATAATTTAATAAAATAAAAATAAAAAATAAATCAGACTTTGGTGTACATTTTATGGTAGGTGCATATTGCCTTTATTTAGATTATAGCTTGCATTAATGATTTTGTTTATCTGCACAGCTGTTGTCTATATACTGTAGGTCTATACAGACATTTTTATCTCTATTCTGAGAAATCTTGATGTGTGTTTTCTTGTATGTGTTGGATTATTATTTGTCTGGAATTCTCTGAGGCACAGGTATGTTAGTCTATTTCTGTAGAGTTTATCTTTATCTGCATGCCAGTGGTGTTCCTCAGAATCTGCTGTTGCAAAGTTCAATTACTCAATACTGTTATCTGTTGGGCTGCTAACATCTGTTGGAGAGGGCTTAGCATAGGTAAGTGCTTGGTTAAGTAATGAGCGCTGTGTAGGATTACCCAAAACCGATGAACTGTGAGCACTGAAACGCTTGTGTGGGCATGCAGCTCATGTGATTCAGAAGAGGTCAGGTGTAGGTTTGGACTCAACAGAGTAAGACAATACTACAGTTGATATTTAGGGGATTATTATAGTAACACCTGAGTATAGGAACCAGTTCTCACTATTAACTAACTGTTTATTAGCATGCCTATTATTAAGATCCTGGCTGTTTATGTCATGACCCTGCCCTGACCATCTTGTCTTTGTTTAATGTTTCCTTGTGTGTGTTGTGTTTGAGCACATGGCTGTGTCTTTGTTTGTGTTTGCCATGTGCTCCCTTTGTCCTGCCTCATTATTTCCCTCTGACACGCCCTCTTGTTTAGCCCTTGTTTGTCTGAGTATTCTCACCTGTTCTCTCCTCGTTCGTCTGAGTATTCTCACCTGTTCCTTGTGTTCTCCTTCCCTTTCATATTGGTCGTCCTTTCCCTCCTTTTTTGTCAGTTCATTGTTGCAATCTTACTTACATTGTGGTATCTTTGTCAGTAGATTCTAGCTTGTCTCTAATCAAAGTGCTTTTGTTTTCTCCCTGCCTCAGTTTTGTGTTTGTCTCCAGTGTCATCTTGTCCTGACCTGTTCGGTTGGCTGTGGAGTGGCTTCTCCCTCTGTGCTTGGTAACTGCTGCCTACTTTCAGTCATCGTCTGCACAGCTCCTTCTCCTCTCTGGTTAACCATCATCCGGGGCTGGTCACAACAACCTGTGTGCCTGCCTTGTCTCCCTGCCTACTGTTTGGACTGTGTTCACTTCCCTCTTCACCTCCGCTTATCTTCCTTTTGTCTAAATAAACCTGTTAATACCCTCCCTGCTTGAGTCTTCCCTCCAGATCCCTGACAGTTTAGTACATACAAAGCAAAAATCCTTCACAACCATACTCTACAGTACATCCCTAATCCTACCCAACATCTAAACTTAACAACTACCTTACAAAATATTAATAAAAAGCAAAGGAGAAGATTATTACAGCAAAATGTGTAGTTAATTGTTTGTTAATCGCAGGAACTGGACCTTAGAATAAACTGTGACCCAATGGTGTTATCATTAAGGGCCAAGGACGTGGTCACCTATTGTATCCATTGGCGTTATTATTCTTATTCCATTTCTTCTTCAATTTCTTCCATCACTGTGTCTATGGAAGCCCACAGAATAGTTTGCGGAAAAATTGTAATTGGGAATTTGGTACACTGAGAGGTCTCATTAGTAACTATAGCAAATTTGGAGTCTCCAACTCAGCTTGTCGATATTTTCACTCATGTTGATGCTAACAACTTTTGAACCATATGGCACAAAAAATGTTTTTCCTAAAATCCTTGGCTCATGCAAAATTCATATTGAATTTTGTACTGAAATGCTGTATTTTTAACCTAGGCTTATTGGAAATGTGTCTCTCTTCATACATTTCTGCAAAATTGAAAACATGTAGCTGTCAGGAGATAATAAATGCACAATTTAAAAAAATCCAAAATCCAAATAATCCAAACCCGGTCGGGTAGAGCACTCAGCCTCCGTTAGTGCCAGGAAAGAAGAAAGACGACAAATCAAAATCAGCAAACAGGAGAGTAGTCAAGCGGCGATGGGTCAAAAAGGAGCAGACAGGTATGTGAACGTTTTCCAATCTCAGATTCGATGGCCAAGCAAAAATCAATTCCAGAGAGACAATCCAGGGAAGGGAACACTAAGGACAAAACAAGCGTTACATGAACTGGGCAGAGCAAAAATCTGACATTTAGATCAGTAGAAAGCTTAACAAGACAAGATGCCACTATCATTAGAACACACGGACAAAGATCAAATGAGAAAGTCAGAAGAAATAGGGATAATAATCAGACAAAAAGAGAAAGCAGGTGCGCAGAGCAAACAGAGCGCTGATTGCGGAGTGTGATCAGCTGCGCTAGAGCAGAATAAGAAGAACCCAGAAAGAAAATAACCAAAAAGGAATAAAAACCCCAGATAGAATAAAAGAAAGAAAAAATAAGAAGAAACGAAAAAAAATACAAAAATAGAAAAAAACCCGGTGCCACCCGGCGCACCAGAGGATGAAGGGCTGCGTTGGAGGAACTCATCGATGAGCGAGTGGTCCAGGATGTCCCGAGCCGGCACCCAACATCTCTCCTTCGGGCCGTAGCCCTCCCAGTCCACCAAAAACTGATGTCCCTGACCACGACAACTAGATCTTAAAATTCTCCTGACCTTGTAAGCGAGAGAACCCTCAATCATAACAGGAGGGTGGGGGGGGCAACAGGGGAAGATACAGTAGGGGAGTGGGGGGAATGCAAGACAGGTTTAAGCTTAGACACATGAAAGACATGGTGCACATGAGGAAAGGAAGTGGGCAACCGAAGACGGACCGTCACCGGGTTAATGACCTTAGTAATTTGATAAGGCCCAACGAATTTAGGAAAAAACTTCAGAGAGGAACCCCGGAATGGCAAATCCTTGGTGGAAAGCCACATCCTCTGCCCACAGATGAAACGGGGAGTTAACCTGCGGTGACAGTCCGCAGCAGCCTTGGTCAGTCCCCTAGCCCGGATAAGTGCCTCCCTGGCCCACCTCCAGATACGGCGACAGCGTTGAACAAAGGCCTGGACTGAGGGGACAGCTGCCCTGGGAAGAAAACAAAGGTGGTTGGTAACCAAGACAACACATGAACGGGGACATACCTGTGGACGACACCAGTAAGGAATTGTGGGCATATTCTGCCCATGTCAATTGATGACTCCAAGATGAGGGGTTGTGGGATGCCAGGCATCGAAGCATTCGACCAAGATCCTGGTTGGCGCGCTCTGTCTGGCCGTTGGTCTGTGGATGGAAGCCTGACGACAGACTAGCGGAGGCACCAATCTGCTGACAGAACTCCCTCCAGAAATGTGAAACGAACTGGGGCCCCCTGTCAGAGACCACATCCTCTGGAAGTCTGTGGATCTGGAACACATGGTCAATGACCACCCGGGCCGTCTCTTTAGCTGAGGGGAGCTTGGGAAGGGGAACGAAGTGAACCGCCTTGGAGAAGCGATCCACCACGGTTAGGACCTCAGTATTGCCGCTGGATGGAGGGAGACCAACAACAAAATCCAGGGCAATATGGGACCAAGGACGGGAGGGAATAGTAAGAGGCATTAACAGACCAGCGGACAGCGAATTTGAGGATTTGTTTTGAGCACAGATCGGGCACGCCCCCACGAATTGGCGAATGTCTTTCACCATGGCAGGCCACCAAAACTGCTGGCGGATGGCTGCCAGTGACCTCCTCATACCTGGATGGCACATGATTTTGGACGATTGACCCCACTGGAGAATGACGGCACGGACAGATTCAGGCACAAAGAGCAGACCCCACTGAGCACTTTTGACCTGCTCCTCGATTCCCCAGGTTATCACCTCCACCACATGCTCAGAAGGTATTATAGTGTCGGGTGGTGGATCACCTGGAGAGGCGAAGAGCTGAGACAAGGCGTCAGGCTTGACGTTCTTAGAGCCCGGGGTAAAGTTGAAGCGTCCAAAGAATAATGCCCACCGGGCCTGTCTGGCATTCTGCAGGCGGGCCGACCGGATGTACTCTAAGTTCTTATGGTCCGTTCATACCAGAAAAGGGACAGCCGCCCCCTCCAACCAGTGACGCCACCCGCCCAAAGCCACTTAACGCTCTCATCTGTCTGCGCTGTAGACTCACAATGTTTATCAGACTTGATAGGCTGAGTGGTATCATGTGATATGCTTAGCTTGCATGCAATTGGTTGTGCGTTTCCACTACCATACAATCATACAGCTGCGCTGGTTGAAATAGAAGCGTCGCGACAGTTTTTTAAATCATAACCTTAACATTCTGGGTCCGTATGGAATGGGCCACCTGTTAGTGAAGGCTGGTGTAGGAGATATTTAAAACATGACACAAAACGTCCCTCAAGCAGCATTATAACAACACTGCAATTCATACTGTACAGTACTTGTACCAACCTAATACAAACGTGCTACGGTCATGTATTAAACGTGTGTTTTAGCGCCACTCTCGGGACATTTCACTTTGAAACTGTGGCAAAGCGTGCAGTAAGGTATATAATTATGGGGTTGCAGAAATGTATGTGGAGGCACGTATTTCCAATGATCTTGGGTTGTGTATTTTACAAACGCATTAGTGTATCATTATGAAACTTGGTTAGGTCATCAGCACAATTCCCTGAAGGAGCCTGAGATGTTTTGAGTCAGCGCCACCTAATGGTAAAATAAAATATTCACATGGCTCTAACCTTGGGTGTGTTTGAGTTATTTATACGTCACCTTTTTAGACTCCTTAATCCTTCCAGATTCCAATGATACCAAACATGTCAGGTTTTGCCTTATGATTTGTGCAGAGTTGCATTTTAGTGCTAAACAATTTAATATCTTACACAGATCGGCACAAAACCAATGCAAAAAATTGTAAATGATATTGTGCAGGCTATACGCTAATTTTTACAAATGCATTGGTAAAACTTCGATACCATGACCTGAAAGTTCTCAACAAATTTTAAAACAGTGCCAACTTGTGGTCAAAAAAAGCGACAAGCCTTTTAATCACTAGAGGTTGAATTTATGATTTGTTGAGCTGAGGTGATATTATTATAACCACTTGGTATATGCATATTGTTATCATAAAAATAAAAAAATAATAAAAGTTATACACAGTAAATATCTTAGCTTAGATGGTGTCAGGACTGGGGTTTGTTATTTGTCCTTATCTCATATGTTTTTGTTTTAATTTCCCTGCTTGGTGGCTGCACATAATTGACTGCCTTCGGCGATAACCACAGTAACTCATCAGCTTTGTGCTTGTTCTCTCTTCTCTCATTATTATTAGTTTCTGTGTCTAGGCTAGTTTTGCACCTCTTCAGTGTCAGGGTGTTTTGCCGGTTTCTCAGACCGATGAAGTCTCCTGATTACCCGTGTGTCCAGAGCTCATGCAATCTTGCTGCATTGTTTACTGAAGACTGCATCTCAAAGGTGTGAAAAGTTCTCAAAAATGATACTCAACTGAAAGTACAGATACTCCTTTACCTGTACTACTCATATTTGAGTATATTTAAATTGTACTTAAGGATTAAAAAAATAGAAGTAACTGCTTAAATAAACTCATAATTATTCAAGCCCTTCAGATGAACACATTTTATTTGTATTTTATTTATATGTATTATTTTAATTATCCTGCATAAAGTTTGGTAACTCTTTATTTCGATGGTCCACTTTAGATATTCGACTAACAGTAAGTAACTTTGCAACTCCATGTCAACTAGCAGTATCTGGAGACTGTCTGATTAATATTCTCTAACACTTTATTTTGATTAGTCTACTACATACATACTGACTATCAGAAACTTTACAGGTATATGTCAACTTATTCTACTAACCCTAAACCTACACTAACTAGACTACTCTGAGAGTTAGTAGACATATAGTTGGGAGTTTACAAGAATTAGTTGACATGTAGTTACAAAGTTACCTATTGTTAGTAGAATGTCTAAATGGACTATCGAAATAAAGAGTAACCTAAAGTTCAAGTGTACAGGATATCAAAAAAAAATATGCTTCACAAACTACACAAAATAAAATTAACCCATGCAATCTCTGTGGATGAATCAACTGACCATTGTGTAATTTTAGTAGTGCTCCTGTGCACTTGCAATATTTTCTATTTGAAAGCCCATTTCTATGTTCCTTATTCAATGACCATTTATAATCAGAAATATTTATTTATTTGAGACTTTTAGATTTGTTTAATGTAAATATATCTGTCACGTACGGTGGTTGTAGAATCGAAGATAGTAGCACAAGGAGTAAATGAAGAATGTAGTTATTAATGCATCAACACACACGGGACATTTACAACATTAATCACAGAGGGGTAAACTCAAACAGACCAGTCTAAATACACAGAGGGCTAATGAACTGAACGGGACACAGGTGAGAAACACAGGTGGGGATTAATCAACTAATAATCAAACGAACACAGGAAAGACCAAATAAGGGCAAGCACGTGGGGAATATCAAAATAAACATAACCTGTTAGCAATAGCCTGTACCGCCGGCGGTACAGTGGATGGTTAAGGGGTGTAATTCATCACGTACAAAAACTCAACAAAACAGAAGCTAAACATGTTATATATCTTTGGA
>JAUMHG010000056.1:3285868-3296675 GCA_032359395.1 Enteromius anoplus
AAACAAATATGCCAATAAAATGTTTCAAATTCATATTCATGTTCAGTTTTTTTTTCTTATGTGGCAAGTAGCCGTGTTATAAGCAGGATAATATACAGGCAGCCTGTAGTTGTCGCGAAATAAGCCCCGACAGTGTGATCAGGACCCGACGCAAAGGGATAATGTACCGGCTGCCTGTACATTATCCCTTATTTAATAACCACCTTTCTACATATTGAATAGCAGCAAAATAGGAGTTTATTGAGACAAGTCATAGTCTGATAATTTGTTGATTGCAAGAATCAACCATTTGCAAACAGCTTGACAAGGAATCTTGTCGCGTCATGTGTTGTTTGGACATGGTGTCAAGGTACCAAAATTGACCCTTTTGAAAAGGTACTGCCCCAGTTACAGCTTGTGTACCTTTATTTTTAAGACTGAATGTAAGAATTAAATTGTCTCTTCACTTCAATTCACAAGTTTTGAATCAACTTTTGAAATTTTTCCCCTCAAATGCTGAAAAGATGGCTTATACAGTAGTGTTTCTGTAACTGAATGCATGTGAATATGAGGCACTTGATTGGATGTCTGTTGCAAAGCGTCTAGCTGCTGTTCACTGTAATATTGTTACACAGCTCATCATCACATAGAACAGTCTTTCCAGGTTTCAGAAGCTCATCGAATTGCCCAGTCAGGAAATCAGACAGGTGAGTGCAAGATCCAGATGAGTAGAGAAATACAACCTAGAGCTCAGCCATTGAGTGTATGGCTGAGCGATCTTTTATGAAGGGTGACTGATTGTGATCAGGTGTTAATAGTCTGGTGATTGGGAGCGGGTGACAGGTGCTGATGATTGTGTGCTTTCTGTGTGTGCTGATTCTGGAACAGGTGAATGTGACAATGTGACAACGTGACAACCATTTTGTAAAACCTAGACGTGCATAAATTAAATTTAAGAAAAAAAAGAAAGAGAAAAATAATTTGAAGATAAATGAAGGTCCAAACAATATTGAACCTCACCAAGTTTCATGAAATGCACTTAAAAAAATGTATATAATAATTAATTATTTAATTAATTAAATAATAAAAAAATTAAATAAAAAATCCCCCAAATATGTTTTTGTTTCCAGGAAAGCAATGCAAACACATTTTGGAAAGACATGAGGGCAAATGATGACAGAATGTACTTTTTCAGAAGTATGCAACTGCTTTTAATGTTATAATTTAAATGTAACAAATAACTTGTAATGTCATGACATTGTTACAATTCTTTATAAGATTACAACCTGTAAAATAGCTTTCAAAGATGGACTCTACACAATTAACCCAACAACAAGCTAAAATAAATAAAACAAATCCAGCCAAATTTCAGCTGGATTTGCTGCAATGCAATGAGCAATCATAATTTTCCATCCATATGGCAACTATTAATTCAAGGTCGAAGGAGTAATTTAATATAATTAATCTTTCTCCTTGTTACTTCCAAGAAGTTCACCCTCGCAGCCACGCAGCGCGCACCCTCACCTGAGGATTAACCTGCCACACCTGCTCGATACACCTGTCACCAATCAACCACACCACATAAAAGTCACACTCACCAATTCACTCATTGTCCGAGCTCATTATTTTTAATTGGACTCTCTCATTGTTCTATTCCTGTGAAAGACTTCCCTTGTGCTTCCTTGTTTTCCTCCAGTGTTCTCCGTGATCGTGTGACTCTCCATTCCTCTGTGATCCCTCTCCTCATCATCCTGGTTCGTCTCGGTGTTGTGTGCTCCAACTACTCTGCCAAGAAAGAGAAAGGCTTTCATTTTGTTTACTTTTCTGTTGGAATTGGATCATCTACTTTGGATTTACCTTTTTACCGCAGTCTGCGAAGAACCTTGTTTAAATAAACTTTTGTTATTGTTACTTTTACATCTGTGTCCGTCCGCTTCGTTAACACTCCTGGCTTTTCAAAAACACATTGACTATTTATTACACACACAGTGGATATGAAGACCCATTCAGAGGAAAGTGAGTGCTGGATATCAGTGAATATGTGGATTGTTTTACATCACTGAAGTGAACGGCTGCATCAAATTTAAGTATGTTTAATACATTTCAATAACCATATTCCTAAGGAAATGAATAGTGATCATTAAGATATTTTCTTTTTCCGTGCTGCGTGCTTTTTTTTTTTTGTTGAGTTGCAATAAATTTGTTGAGCCTTGCAATGATCTCCCACATAAATTATCAGCTATATTGAAGGCCTGAGTAGTTTAACTTTGTTCTTTGTAAAAAGAGAATCAGCAGGTAGGTGGAAGATTTAATAACCCAAGGAGGCAAAGTTTATTGTAACATAGTTATTTGGAGCTGACAGGGTTCATTTGACACATGGGTGGATATGACTGAGTATTGTTTAAGTAGCACAGTCTTCAGCCTCATCTTAGCTCAATGATACCCTTTATTTGATCTGATTTGGCAATTTAGACCACTAGTTACATCAGTGAAACTAACTACTTTTAATGCTTTGGTGTTTTAATTTCAACAGAGATTTTGTGAACCCTTATTATCAGTACACTCTCTAATCAAAGTAGAAGAAAACAGCTGAAAAACATGTACTGCATGTGCCCATGTTTCTGATGAACACACAAACACTATTAGGATGCCAGCCGTTGCCTTGATGTTGAAGAGGCTTGAGCGGTTCAAGGGGAGGTCAGTCAGTTTCTCACAATTCATTCAGAGCGGGATCTTTTAGCCTGATTCAATCACTGAAACTGATTTAGTGCACTGTGTGCTTTAAGTCATTCAACAATACCACCACCTCCTAAACCGTATTATTGGTCCAAGTTGTAATGGAAGGACAGGTGCTGTGAATATTTCATAAAGTGTAGTCACAGTGCAGCTCACCCATGAGAAATTTCCCTGGACTTCACAACATAAGCACAACAAGCACTGAATCAATCAACTAGCTTACGTTTTAAAAAAAAAAAAGCACCATCCCAGGAGACTCTAAATTATAGAAGTGGAGGAACACGCTTAAAAACTAAGGTGCTTCACGATGCCATAGAAGAACTTTTTTGTCTTAATGGTTCCATGAAGAACCTTTAACGTCTACAAAACCTTTCTATTTCACAAAAGTCTGTTTCTTTAAAGAACTTTTGGCTGAATGGTGCTTTGTGAAACCAAAAATTGCTCGTCTATGGCACTGCTGTGAGAACCTTTTGATCACCTTTATTTTTAATAGTGGAATGTGTTTGTAGAGGCCTGATGTCAGCCTGGACACACATTCCTCCACACCACTAGAGGACAGTCTCACCAGACTACTAAGACTAAGCTATATGTGTGTCTGTGTATTTCCTGGCAGTAGCAACTCTCTATATTTGTTCTGCATCAGCAGCATGTGGAGCAGGTCTGTTCTGCCAAGACCAAATGCATTAACATATTCATTAGCATACTAAAACTTACTCTAAGAGTCATTGTAACATAAATGCAGGTCTGGGTTGTCCAGTGTTCCCCTCTGAGCCTTTCTTTATTCATCAACTGGATTTTTAATATGGAATTATTGATTGAGATTTAATAAGCAAAGATGCTAACTCACCAGGGTAGGAAAAGGTGAGACATGCCATTTTGATGCTTAGGAAAGTAGTTTTTTTCTTATTCTTGTCTATTCTGCCGCTGTCAGAGCATGTATCTCAGAATTGACTCTCGTAATCACTTTGATAATTAAATGTGTTTGTTGCTCCAGAATCTTTGCAGTATGTGGATGTTGTTCCACTCTGAAGCATGACAAACAACATTTTTTTCATTTTCAAATTGTGATTGGGTTATATACAGAAAGTGAGTACAACAAAATTGCATTTAATTTTTTATAGTTCCTCTACAGTTCTGTTGGGCTAATTATTATTGTAGCCTACCATTTATTTTCACGTTGAATAAATAGTTTTGGTAAACACTAAGGTCAGATAAATTATTTAACTATATAGGTTTAGTGCAGATTTTGCATGTTTTTTGACATTTATGACATTTCTTTAATATTCTGTAATATTCTAGTGCTTCCTGGAACATTCCAGAACAATGACAGAGATCATCGAGTGTGCTATTGATGTACTGTATGACTGAATTAACTGTTTATGTAAACCTTAAGCTCAGTATTATGCATGTAGCTTGCCTTTTGTATGCATGAATAGTAATCAATTAACTGGATAAGTTGGAACAAGTGTAATTGCTCTTACATACCTGTAACATCTCAACATTTAAAGAGTTGGAAAATGGAAAAACTGTTAATGATGCACAAAAAAAGAGTTTTTACTGAATGAAAAAGAGTTTTTACATGGAATTTAAAGGAGCGAACTATATTGATGAGATTTGGATATAAATGAAATGAAACACAGCCTTCAGGCTGACTGTGGAACAAGGATGTTTAAGGCCACAACCTACTGGTGAAGGACTCCGCTCTGAGTCCGACTATGGTGCAGGAGGAAGGGGTTTGCCTTGGCATTGGGGAACCCGTAGAAGGGCACAGCAGCAAGCCGACACCAGCCAGTCTTCCCGCTACCTGCTTGTCTGATTTAAGACACGGGAAGACACAGCCTCTTCGCGGAGGTCGTATAACCTGGCGAAGGTGTTGTGTGTCGCACAGATATCTGCTAGTGAGGCGCCGTGCACCAACGCTGAGGTGGAGGCAACACTCCTTGTGGAGTGGGCTCTCAGACCGATGGCTTCCACCACCCAATGGGCCAGCCTCTGTTTGGAGATAGCATTCCCTTTCTGCTGACCTCCAAAGCAGACAAAGAGCTGCTGAGAGCATCTGAAGCTCCGAGTGTTGTCAACGTAGAGGCGCAGTGCGCGTACTGGACACAGCAACTCTAAGGCCGGGTCTGCCTCCTCCTGAGGCAGAGCTTGCAGGTTCACTACCTGATCTCGGATGGGTGTGGTAGGAACCTTGGGCATGTAGCCGGGCCGAGGTCTCAGTGTTACTTGAGAGTCAGCCGGGCCAAACTCTAGGCACTCTTTATCGACAGAGAAGGCTTGGAGGTCCCCGACCCTCTTGATGGAGGCCAGAGCGATCAGGAGTGCTGTCTTCAGCGACAGGTATTTGATCTCAACTAATGCTAAGGACTCAAAAGGAGCTTGCCACAGGCCGGTTAAGGCGACAGCTAGGTCCCAAGAGGGTACCGAGGGCGGTCTCAGGGGATTAACCCGACGCGCACCTCTAAGGAACCTAACGATGAGTTGGTATTTAGCTAGGGATTGACCCTCCACTGCATCATGATATGCTGTGATGGCAGCAACATACACCTTTAGAGTTGAAGGGGACAGCCTGCTCTCCAACTTTTCCTGTAGGAAAGAAAGCACAACTGCAGTTGAACATCTCTGTGGGTCCTCTTGGTGTACGGAGCACCAGTCGACAAACAGACCCCATCTCAGAGCGTAGGCCTGTCTTGTTGAGGGGGCCCGAGACTGAGAGATGATGTTGATCACAGCTGCTGGCAAGCCAGAAAGGTCTGCAGTGTGCCGTCCAGGAGCCAGACGTGCAGGTTCCAAAGATCGGGATGGGGGTGATAGATCGTGCCCATCCCCTGAGAGACAAGGTCTCTCCTCAAGGAGATTTTCCAAGGAGGGGCTGCCGCAGGGAGCAGGTCCCGGAGGGCCAGTATGGTGCTACCAGCAGAACCTGCTCCTCGTCCTCCCCGAACTTACGCAGGGTCTGTGTGAAGAGGCTCACTGAGGGAAAGACGTACTTGGGCCCCGGGGGCCAGCTGTGTGCCAGTGCATCCCTGCCGAGGGGCACGTTGGTCAGGAAATAGAACAGGCGACAATGGGAGGACTCAGGGGAGGCAAAGAGGTCTGTCTATGCCTCGCCGAAGTGGCTCCAGATCAGCTGGACTACCTGGGGGTGGAGTCGCCATTCTCCAGGGTGGGTGGACTGCCGTGAGAGCTGGTCGGCTGCACGGTTGAGTGTCCCTGGAATATGAGCAGCGCGCAGCGATTTCAGCCGCGTCTGACTCCACAGGAGTAGATGGCGGGCGAGTTGCGGTGGGAGCATAGACCACCCTGACGGTTGATGTACGCAACGGCTGCAGCGTTGTGCGTCCGGACGATCACATGCTTGTGGAGCAACATCGGTCGAAAGCGATGAAGGGCCATGAGCGCGGCCAGCAACTCAAGGCAAATGATATGCCACAGCAGTCGGAGACCTGTCCGGTTGCCCGAGGCTGCTTGCCCGTTGCACACAGCACCCCAACCCGTGGTGGTGGCATCCGTGGACCCGGTTGACCTGAAGGCCCAAGATGGCTGAGGTGCCGTAGCACAAGGTCCCTGTGCAAACACAACAACTCCTGCGAGTGAGCCATGATCAGCCAGTTGTCGAGGTAGTTGAGGATGCAAAAACCCATCTGCCGATCCCTCCACGAGCTTGGTAAAGACTCTGGGAGACAGGGCCAGGCCAAATGGGAGAACCTTGTACTGATATGCTCGACCCTCGAACGCAAACCGCAGAAGGGATCTGTGGCGAGGCAGAATAGAGACGTGAAAGTACGTGTCCTTCAGGTCGATGGCTGCAAACCAATCCTGGGGCCGAATGCATGTTAGTATGCACTTCGGTGTTAGCATTCTGAACGGCAGCCTGAGAAGTGACCGGTTCAGGGCTCAGAGGTCCAGGATGGGTCTTAACCCACAGCTCTTTTTAGGCACGATGAAGTAAGGACTGTAAAACCCTGACCTTATCTCGGCTGGAGGGACAGGTTTGATTGCGTCCTTCGCCAATAGGACTGCAACCTCCGCACGGAGGTCAGTGGTATCCGTGTCTGAGCGAACACAGGGGTAGAGAATGCCTTTGTACCGGGGCGGGCGCCTGGCAAACTGAATCGCATAGCCGAGGCGTACCGTCCGTATCAACCACCGCGACGGGTTGGGCAGCTGTAACCAGTCCTCCAACCGGGTCGCCAGGGGTATCAAGGGGACGGTAACAGCCATGCCCGCGGTGGGGCAGCCTGGTGGGGAACCAGGGAGGGGACCGGCCCCAGAAGGATGAACGTCCTGGGGGCGAGTCCGACTGCTTGAGGCCCTCCACTGGTTCCCGCACTGGCGATCCAGGGCTCCGGGTCTGCATCTGAGGAGAAAACAGAGTGGTTAAATGGGGACCTCAGGGCACTGGGCCCAGAGGCATGGAAAAATTGCTCCTTCTGTAGAAGATATCGCTCCCCACATCGCTCGGCACCTCCAACCCGATCGTCTCAGCGGCTCGGAGCATAGCCTGTGAAGTCTGTGAAGGGTCTCCGCCTCCCGCCAGACATTCTGCACCATTACCGTGAGGTTCCCTAGGCGCCTCGCCGTAGTAGCGGAGAAACCTTTACGGCTCACCAGACCATGTGGAGGACGCACGGGAAGCCATCTCACGAATGAGAGGCGTGCCCTCATAGTAGCAATGGTCATGCGTCCGCAATGAATGAATGATTCATCCACGAGCACTGCCTCATGCCCGTCTGAGGAGATGAGGAAACTCCCACACTCAGAAGTGCACAGCTGCATAGACATTCCAGAGAATGGCTACGAGACCGCGGTAGAAAATTTACTCTTTTGTGCAGCCCGGTTGCCAAGGGAGGACCTCTTTCGTGGCACTTTCTCGCTGGCAAGCAATGATTGGCACGTATAAGCCTTTGAAAAGGCAAGTTACAATGAGTAAATCAAAAAGTGTTGTAAGAATACTAAGCAGATTCTGTCTGACCTACAGTAATCCTCAGACTCTAACGCTGAAAAACAAAACACACTATAAACAGAAATCTTTACCTTTATAATCATATATCAGAGAAGCACAGACACACCGTAGCATTTGAAAGCGGTTGCTGTGCACAATTCAGCTGGTATTGATACTTTAAAAAAAGACTCTTTTTAACAATTTAATTTTAAAATCTCATCAGATTTGTATTTGCGGAAACGTGATAATTTTGCATACCTGAATAAACATTTGCATATTGATCTGGAATGTCCATTAAAGCCTAATTATTTGTTATAAAGTCTTTTTATTTTGCAAAGCCAAATGTCATTAAACACAGCTGATCATTTCTAATTGTTTTGTCCTCTACCATCTGTTACATGAGAAATGAGGCAACAGAATCTGAGTCATTTTGGCTCAGTCTTCATCTCCATCTTATCTCCTGGCATTTTGTTGTCACAATGCAAATGCTCTCCAGCATTTCTCATCAATAACAACTACTACATGTCCTCCATAATTTAACTTTAGCTTGAGACACTTTTTCTGTCTAGCAAAACATGTGACCAAATCTGAGCAACACGGAATTCAGATTCTTTGTCTTCAGTGACAGTTTTCTCTATTACCCATGATGAAAAACATGTGGATAATCTCCTGAAGACGAGCTCGATGGGGCTGTTTGCACTTCTAGAATGAAATGAAACATGCAGGGAAAGCTGAGAGCGACCAAAAGCTTAAAGAAGCTTTCTGAAGTAATCTGTTTGTGGTGAAGAGCCATGCTGCTACTGTACATTCAGCTCCAGCAGAAAACTTGTGATTTTGTTTGGCCAGGGACATTACAGGGAAGCACTCATGCTGTTTACTGATTGTACACTCGTGAGAGGCCAGTAATGACACTTTACCGCTGCAGTGCATTTTTCACACTTGCAGGAAGAGCTTTCTGTCTATTTTTGGATCAGACATCTCAACTCACCCTCCGATGCATTAACCCTTCTGTGTCATTGTGTTCAGTTGGTATTTGTCAGCAGTTAAAACAATTACAATCCAGTTCGAGATGCTGCCTTCAGCTTGTGTCAGAATGAGCATATTTCAGATGAGAGCACACAAACCCCAATCCTACCTTACACACTGCAGTAAACTGTCACACCAGACAGACGTTTCTGTTTCCTCATGCAAGGCTGTGGAAATCATGTGTATTTAGATTCAAAACAATGATAGAGAGACAAGTATATAACCACAAAGGTATTTCCCAACTTTCAAACTCTTGAAATATTGAAATGTTGTGACGATCTCATTGCCAAGTGAACACAAGCAATAACATCATCATTAGTTAGAAATTCCAAGAACCAAGCAAATATTAGAAATAAACTTTTCTCTTTTTGCCACATATTTAGATCATATTTAATGAAACATAACATCCACTCTGTCAAGTTGATTCATTCTGGACATAAAGTGTATTTATTCATTTATTTATTCATTTTGGTAACTTTATTTTTAAGGTCTTAAAATAAATATTTTATGATACAGAGTAATTACCTAAATAGATACTTAGTAGTAGCTGTTGTACTAACATGAAATAAAATGTACTTATAATGTAACTAAGTTATGAAACTGTCACGCCCAGCTAGAGCTGCCAGCTAAAGACTGTGTTTGGCACTCCAGCTTTCTATGTACTCCACAGCTGTTTCTAGTTTGTTTCAATCATTCAATCAGTTCCACCTGTATAAAACCAGTTTGTGTGTTTTTCTCTTCACGGTTCATTACATCGTCTCCAAGTTCCTGTTATTCTTTCGTGTTTCGTTGTCTTGTATTCTGGATTCCTTGTTGCCGAATTTTGCTTCCTTACGGACCTTCGCCTTGCCTACTCCCCCGGACTCTGATATTATGGTATTTGACCTTTGCATGGGATTTACGTTTACTCTCCTGTCTCAGCCTGCCTTGTTCCTGTCAGCCGGTGTTTACGATTGTCTGTTTTGACCATGAGACTGAATAAATCTTCTTTGCACATGAACTCGCACGTTTCCCTGCCTCGTAATTGTGGCAGAATAAACCGTCACAAAGAGTTCAGCAGCGGGTTTACTCAGGTCTCACACCGGGAACATTCGTTGCCTCGCCAGCAGGATTTATCGACCACGTCAGAAACATTTCTGCATGCTTTGTATCAGCGTGGACGTCACATTGATTCGTATATGCAGGATTTCGTATCAGCATTGCACAGAGCCAATGTTGACGAAGAGACAATAACAGGGTATTTTCTATCGGGTTTGGATCAGGTGTTGCTATCATCCAACACCGTGGGAGTGGTGGAGGAGGAGGCACAAACACATCGCGGTGCTAGGAGCACACACCACGCTACTATTGCAGAGGAGAACCTGTGGGTTGGTACTCGCTGCACCATTCGGCGTGCGCCAAGTGTGCACAAAATGGCGGTCAAATCAGCACACATCAACACCACAGTGCGACCACCAACTCCAGCTACATCTCCCATGGCTCTGAGGTTACAGGAGAAGGGAACCCATCCTGTTTTATGGTGACAGGGGCCGTTTTTCGCCAAGCGGGTTCCAGTACTGCAGCCTCAGGAGCATTACTATGCCCAATCGGTACCGGTTAAACAGCTAGGGGTGCTGTTTCCCGCGCCATCTATTCGGGTCTTCCAGTTCGAGGAGCAGTCACCCATCCTAGCGGCTCCCAAGACGCTAGTGACAGGTGCTAATGTCACGGCACAGCGAGAGGGGCTTTGTGGTGTCAGTTCAGTTCCAGTTGTACAGTCCGATGAGTGGCCGGAGGCCCTCATGACTCCTATCACACGGTACGAGAGACCGTGTTCTACCCAGTCCGATCCAGTCATGCAGTCAATTGTACTGCAGGAGGTCCTCGCTTTACCCAGTCCGCACGTAATGGGTCTCAACCCTGTAAAACGGTACAAGGAGCCGTTCACAGAATTGTTGGTCTGCGATTTGTCCAGTCGGCCTAGAGGGGGGTTATGTCAAGCCCAGCTTGAGCTGCCAGCTAAAGACTGTGTTTGGCACTCCAGCTTTCTATGTACGCTACAGCCGTTGCTAGTTTGGTTCAATCATTCAATCAGTTCCACCTGTATAAATACCAGTCTGTGTGTTTGTCTCTTCACGGTTC
>JAUMHG010000056.1:3338932-3351786 GCA_032359395.1 Enteromius anoplus
TCTGTTATAGTGACTGCAGTAATGCTTTGTAACTTAGTAACTTTGATTGTTCCTAATAAACTGTTTAACTGAACTCCGAAGTGAATCTCAAGTTTGTTTGTTTTTTGTGAATCCTGAACTAAATACTGAAAATATATACTTATTTTGTCCTCAGATTCTTTCTTGTAACTCTCCTCTCTCAGTCACATACCTGTAAGTGGCTCATTATGCAGGCCTTTGTCTTCTCAGGTGTGAATCACTGCATTAGTAAAGGTAGATCCAGCCTTCTCGTATAAACCCTTTACACTCAAAAAGTGACTTAAAAAATGTTAATCACTATGTAGTTTTCTGTGAGCGAGTAAACAAGATCATTTTCACATCATTCTGAAGCAAAAACACTAGTCCACCTGGCCAGTTCTCAAATGTTCTGTTTGTGTTTCATGGCCTTATTTCAGTGACCACAAAATTTTAGTTTTTCACTGACCATGCATACACTTTTCTTTTTCAAAAACAAAATCATGTCCATATATGTTACTAACATATTATTGTAGCCAAGTTTGTGCTCTTTACAGTGTTATTAGACTTTAGCTACGTATATGTTTATAAGCAATTGAAAAAACACAAATGTCAGGCCATGTCAGCTTTTTTGGCATTTCAACTTACTGGCAGTTGTGCAGACGGTGAAAGCCCAGGACACACCAAACCGATGGCAAAGAACTAGCAGCGACGAAAGCAGACGTGCCTTCGCCTTGCACAATTTGTTTATTTGAACACAATAAGCCAAGTTGCCTGCCCAACGGCCGACCGTGGGCTTGGTGTGTCACAGGCCATGGCATGGTGACGCCAGCGACAGATTCAAACTTTAATTTTAAGCAATGGCATGTTAAACAAAAGAACCCCGAATACAAGTGAAGTGTAATATCTCATAATTCAAAATATATATATACTAGAGGGCTGCGTCGGGATTGGGACCCGCCGGGGCCCGCGGGACCCAACGCACATCTCGCGGGAGCGGGTGGCTTGAACTTTGCTGCGGGCGGGAGTGGGCGGGATCGGGAGGTAGCATAGCAACATGATATCATTGTCAACAGATATCCCAGATAACCCAGACCCAGACTCCAGGATGGAAGTATAACAAAGAGCGCTTCCCAGCGCTATCAAACCTGGTACGTTTCATCTTTAGTATCGTAGTATAGTAGAGTTTTGCGGGTGTGGGCGGGAGTGTAACACACACACTGCGGGAGCGGGTGGTAATTGTCAGAAATTTGGCGGGCGCGGGAGCGGGATGAAGAGTCCCGCGCAGGGCTCTAATATATACAGCACTCTTATGTCAATAGCTTGCCTTCAATTCTGCTGTTCGATGGCAGCCGGAGAGAGGATCCAGTGTTGCCCACACTCAAAAACGTGGGCTGACGCATGCGCAATTTAAAGCAAAAAAACTCACGGTTTGGGGGTATATTTTACTGCATTTTTCTATGTGATGGTTGTTACTGCTGATGAATGGGTAGCATATACTGTAAAGAATTTACCCATTACTTTAAAATTCCTTGGCTGGCTGCAATAATCATGTAAATTTTATATGGTTTTCACAGATAATATTTACCACTCTCAAAAATCACTTTTTTCAGTGTGTACTTTTTACTCAAGTCTTAGTCTCTAGTACTTTATACATCTCTGCTTTTAATTAATATGTTTTCTTAATGCCTGTTGAACATAACTGTTACATCCACACCAGGCTCCACCCTCACAAACACGCTGCGTGCACCTTCACCTAAATTCTGATTAGCCACACCTGCTACACACACCTGATATCTATCACCACACCCTTTATAAGCCCCATTCACCAGTACAACCATTGTCCGAGCTCGATTACACGTAAGTGGACTGTCTCCCAGTGATATCCTTGTGATACTTACCTGTGGCTTATTTGTTCTCCTCCAGTGATCTCTGTCTCCTCCTGTGAGTTCCTCGTCCACTGTGACTCTCTAGTCCTTGTCTTCCTGGTTCATCTCTGTGGTGTGTGTGTGTGTGGAAGCGGCGGTGTTATGTGCGCTCCAACAGCGCTGCCAAGAAAGAAGACTATTAAGAATATTTACTTTCTGTTTACCTTATTCCACGATCAGCGAATAATTTCTGTTGAATAAACCTTTTTGTCATTGACATTTTCAGCTGTGTCAGTTTGCTTCTTTAACAATAACGGAGACATTTTATGATTATTACAATAAATGTCTTACATACGGTACCTTTGACTCGAGTTTTTCGGGTTATACAAGTCGGATCTTGATCAGAACCACAATTTTATGTTACTCCCTTTTCTCGTGTATCCTTCTCCTCTCCCTCTCTCGTGATTTTCTGTATCAATCAATCCCATCAGACTCCCCTATCTGGAGGGCGGGTTTTATCTAATAATCACCCAATTAAACCAAACTCAACCAAACGTAATAAATTATCACTATAACTATTATAAATTATACATTATGTGTACCACGTTTAGGGGAACATTTACTCCACAGTACAAGCATTGCATGTTTATATAACCCTGCCAGCTAGGGGGTTACAAATATTAGCATAGATGTCATTTATTTTACAATGTAACAAGTACATTGTGTGTTTTGGGAAGTGTCCCTGGTTCCAGCTTATCAAATTAATGCAGCCAAACAATCCTTTAATGGATTTGAATAACAGAAGGGTATTAATGTACTATGTGTAAGCCAGGTTAAAAAGATGTGTCTTTAATCTAGATACAACAAGCCCACATACCCTAGCAACTGCATAGCAACATGTTAGCAACTGGGTATCCTAGCAACCACATAACAACACACAATATAGAATATACATTTTTGCATCTGACAGATTTTGATAATTGAATGTAAAATTTTTACATTTAGCATTATTTGTTATAAAATGATCAAGAAAGACAAACACAATAATTATGCTTAAAACATAATTTTATTTAGTTTATGCCCCTTTGGATTACACTTAGACTGGAACCTCACCCTTAAGCATGACAAAATAGAGTAAAAATCTCCAGAATGACTTTGGGGATGAAAGGACATTCACTCTCCATTCATTCTTGATGCAACTCTCTCTCTCTCTCTCTCTCTCTTTCTCACACACACACACACACACACACACACCTTCCCTATAAAACACATTCACACACACGCATACATTAAATGAACACAAAATTGCATGTTTAGTAATACACAATGAATTTATTTGTGTTTTTATTAGCCCTCTTATTTCTCAAAATTGTGAACTAAAAGTTACACAAGTGTTGTATGAGATCTATGCAGACTTTTATATATGTGATGTATCTACTCTAAAACACAATGCACAGTATCATGTTAGCTGCAGTGTCTGTAAAACCCTGCTCTGACGTTTGAGTGTGCGCGGTTTATAAAAACAGGATCCAGAAGTGTGTTCTTCTCTGTTGTTCCAGTGCTGATTAGCTGTGTGTATCCTTTATCTTCAACCAAATTGAGAATAGGTTTGTTATGATGAGACAGCTGATCTTCATTGAAGTCTCCACACACTATAATGGGCTTGAAATACATGCTCTCCAGAGATGTCAAGAGGGCATTCAGGTCTGCCAAAAAGTCTGTCAAATTATAACCGGGACGTATGTAGATCACTGCAAGAAGTGCTTGTTTGCATGCTTTTATCTTCAAAACCAAATATTCAACTATGTACATCCGAGGAGAAACCTGAAAACTGTTCTTCACATAAATGGCTACTCCACCACCATTCTTATTTGCCAAATGGACATAGTTTGTGTAGGATGCATGTCTGTTGCGTTTGTACATTGTGTATCCATCCAGCTGGAGGTATGCAGGAACAGCTATCTATCTATCTATCTATCTATCTATCTATCTATCTATCTATCTATCATCTATTTATCTGTCTATCTATCTGTCTGTCTGTCTGTCTGTCTGTCTGTCAAACTTTAAGCTTTTAAAACTACTTGAAACTATATCAGACTGAAAAAAAAATCTAATTGAAAACATTTTTCAAAACTTTCTAAACTTTAACCCTTTAAACTTCTTAAGTGCTTATTGGCGCCATCTGGAGAAGACACCTCAAAACGCATGTATGCGTTTGCGGACCCCAGGGGGTTAAGTTCTTATTGGCATCATCAGGAGAAGATGCCTCAAAACGCATAAATGCGTTTGCTGACTCCGGGGGGTTAAACTTTTTTTTTTACTTTTCAAACCTTTTTAAACTTTCTTGTCTTTCTCAAGCCAACTTAAAGTTTTTCTCTACAAACTTTTTTATCTAGTTTTGTAATTGTTGTAATCTTTGGATCCCGTGGGAGTGGCGGAGCAAGCCGACACCAGCTGGCCTCCCGCTCAAGTGAAGTCTAACTAAAGACACGGGAAGACACAGGCTCGACGAGATCATAGAAAGTTGCAATGGTGTTGGGTGTCGCCCAGCCCGCAGCTCTACAGAAATCTGATAGAGAGGCGCCCTGAGCCAATGTATAGGATGAGGCAACACTCCATGTGGAGCGGGCTCTGACACCTAAGGGGCACGGCTTATAGATATGCCAGGGAGATGGCATCTACCACCCTATATGCAAACCTCTGTTTGGAGACAGCATTCCCTTTCTGCTGACCTCCATAGCAGACAAAGAGCTGCTGGGAGCGTCTGAAGCTCTGAGTGCGGTCTACGTAAAGGCGCAAGGCAGGAATGGGACACAGTAACTCAAAGGCAGGGTCTTCGTGGAAAGTCGTGGTAGGAACCTTAGTCACATATCCGTCAGGATGACCTGATAATCAGCCGGCCCGAAATCTAGGCATGTTTCGTTGACAAAGAAGGCTTGTAGGTCCCCTACCCTCTTGATGGAGGCCAGCGCGGTCAGGAGTGCTGTCTTGAGCGACAGGTGTTTCAGCTTCATTGATGCAAGTGGTCCGAATGGGTCCTGCCGCAGGCCTCATAGACGACGAGGTCCCAAGAGGGTATAAGGTGCGGTCTTGGGGGGTTAACCCGTCTCGCACCTCTGAGGAACCTCATGACCAGTTGGTGCATCCCAAGGGATGTACCATCCACTGCATCGTGATTCGCTGAGATGGCAGCAAGATACACTTTAAGAGTCGAAGGGGACAGCCTGCCCTCCAACTTCTCTTGCAGGAAGCAAAGCACTACTGCAATCAGACATCTCTGTGGGTCCTCACCGCGAGAGGTACACCAGTCGACAAACAGACCCCACTTCAGTGCGTAGGTCTGCCTCGTGGAGGGAGCTCTAGACTGAGTGATAGTCAGAGGCATATGTGTAGGCATTTATTAATCAAAGCCATTAAAGGATTGTTATGTTGCATTAATTAAATCAGCCGGAACCGGGTGCATTAACACACAATGTACTCGTGCATTAACACACAATGTACTCGTTACATGGTAAAAAGAATAGCATCTACGCTAATATTAGTCTTTCTTTCTCGTATTCTGTTCCTCTGTCCGTATCCAGATCAGATGGTGTACCAGCACAAAGAGATCTTCATTGGAGACAAGAACACCTAGATGAGCTCCATGGACAGATAACCGGAACCAAATGCACACAAACACTCACGCACTACAAGTCCTTTGCACAATCTGACATGTGCTTAAAATTTAACTGGAAATTGGGTGCTGGCCGTCCAGCCAGAGGAGAACTGGCCCCAACTAAGCCTGGTTCTCCCAAGGTTTTTTTCTCCATTCTCTCATGGATGGGGGTTTGGTTCCTTGCCTCTGTGGCCTCTGGCTTGCTTAGTTGGGGACACCTGATTTCCAGTGATTATCGTCATCTTGACTACAGAGACCGTCTCTGCATTTGATAAATAAATAGTTGAATCTTGTCATTATACATTACCATCACTCTGTTCTCCTACTTGATAACGTTCAGTGCTTTGCCACAATCTGTATTGGTAAAAGCACTATATAAATAAAAGTGATTGATTGATTTGTATCTTATGCTTGCCTGAGTCCAGCCCCTTGTTAACACGTTGATTAGATGCAGCTGGATGCAATCAGTGTACACCAATGTTCATTGGCCTTTTGATAAGGTTCAGTGGTGACCGGTCTCTCATGCGAGTTCCAATATGTATTTACCATTTTTAGGTGTAGTCAATACGACATTTTTGTACCTTAAAAATCTGAAAATACGTAAGAATTTGTACATTTAGATGCTGAAAATGCAGCAGTATTGTACGTTTTAGTGCCTGTAAAAACATAAGTAAATGCACATTTTATAGAACAAAATTTTACCTAAAATGCATACAAATTATCATGAGATCACATTGCACTATTCTGAGTGTTTAAGAAACTGCTGATCTCTCTGGGATTTACAGAAAGTGGTCCACAAAAATTTTAAATAATAATATCCAGTGAGTGGCAGTTCTGTGGTGCCTTGTTGATGCCAGAGTCAGAAAGGCAACAGTAATTCAGATAACCACACATTATAGTAATGAATAGTAATGTCAGAATTTGTCGTAAAGAACACAAGGCACGGATTCATTCTGCTTTGTGTCAATAGGTCAGGTTTGTGGTGTAATGGTGTGGCAATATTTTTGGCACATTTTGGGTCCCTTAGTACCAAGCAATTGAATCTATGCCACAGGGAATTAAGGCAATTCTGAGGGCATAAAGGGATGCAGGCTACTACTACTACTACTACAGCAACTCAAGTGGATCAACCGTGAATCATTCTATATCCCCTTGAGGTGGTTTGTATTATATATTTTATTGATTTGTTTATTTTATAATGTAATTGCAACAACAAAAACATGGATCAGAGTTCCATTAAAAACAGCAGTGTAGATTTATTTTTTTAATTGTTGGTAAATTAAGTTATGCTTTACCCTACTTGACCCTACTCATTCAAAATGAAGCCTGTCATTTTGACTCTTCACCAACAGTTCACATATCCTCATTCTGGTTGTTGGACTAAAGGGGCTAACATTAATACTAAGAGTTGACATGAAGTGTTAGCGTGAGACAAGGGAATTGTTTGACATGGTAACAGAGAGAAAGAAACAGCAAGGCATCATATTCCAGTCTACACAGATTGTCAGATGAAGACGAAAATGTTGTTTAACATTATTAGTTAAATAATTATTTAAAAAAAATGTTATTTAACATTATTATCAAATAGTTATTTAGTTAGTGTCTAATGAAAAGGAAAGGATAGTTGGATCCTTTTCTGAGCAAGTTTGGTTGAGAAATAAAAGGTTAATATTCATTCTTAATTTTAATTAATTGTCCGTTTTATCACCATTTTCAAGGTCCTCTATCAAAATAATGCCAGGTTCAATGCAATGCATGTCAATGAAGAATGGTTTAAAATGATGTTTGTCACTAGCATTTCAAAGACAACGTGCACTGACATGCGGTGTTGTCCTTTCGCACATCTAGTCACGTTTACAGGAAAACAATCATCATTAGTCAAGTCTGAAAAGCAAAATTAAAACAACTGATGCAGAACCTTCAATTTCTCATGTTTTGTCAATTTTAAACACAGGCATGTCAACATAATAAGCCTGTGTGAATCAAAACCACTCTGGAAGAATGATTCTGACCCAACCTGATGGGCTGATGGGCAAGGGAACCCATTTGCTGTAAATTTCTCCTGTCTTGTATTTTGTCTCAAGCCTTCTCATTTCTCCTGCACACTCATTTATTTATGCCCTGAGTGTCACATCCTTGCAATCGTATGAATTTAAAAAAAAAACTTTTTATTTTCTTAAAGCACATTTCTGATCTTATTGTTTGTAATTCATTGTTGTATGTTTTTTTTTCCAAAGAAGGTAAATGTATTAATGACTTTTTATTTGAGCTTGCATCATTTAAGATAAGCAGACTGCACGCTTAACAATAAAGGTGCTTAAAACGTTATTTACAGTGATGTCATAAAATAACCATTTTGGTTCCACAAAGAACCATTCAGTCAATAGTTATTTTAAAAAACATCACTTTCCTTATCTTAAGAACCTTCTTTCACCACAAATAACTTCTTTTTTTTTTCTGAAGCTGAAAGGTTCTTCAAATGTTAAAGGATCTTTATGGAACCATTTAGACAAAAAAAAAAAAGGTTCTTCTATGGCATCGTGAATCACCTTTATTTATAAGTGAGTGTATGTTGTAAAACTTACTCTGTAAATCACCTGGTACAGTCCATGTCCTTGTAAGTGAAACACAAGTTATGACACTCAAAGCCATGCAGAAGCATTGAGATGTTGATGGATAACACTTTATAATAAACGATTCATTAGTTAAGCATTAGTAAATAGTCAATTCATCATTTATAAAGCATTTTTTTCCAACATTAATAAGCATTAGTAAGTTTATAAATGAAGCTATAAATGTCTGTAATGTTTAATAATTGTATTTTCATACTTTAATTATCATTTACAAAATGTAAGTAAATTATTAATAAATTATTTAAATGTACATCTATAAATCATATTATTTAGATACATGATAATAGTTGCTCAGTGTGTAAATAAATACTTTATTAACGCATACTGTATTCCTGATCTAATTCACAATAAATTCAGATAGTTATAATTTATTTAGTAGCAGGTGTCCACTTTTGTGAGCTCATCTAAAGTGAGCAGTATTTATGCTTTAGATTTAAAGACTCATTTATCTTCCAAACAGAAAATTTAAAAAACACATGCAATATAGTATATATTACACAGAATATATTTTTTTTTTCAAGATGGCAAATATTAAACTGTTCAACTGTGAAAAGAAAAATAAAAAATAAATAAATAAATAAAAATTTGGGTGTGCAGTAGTACAGTTTAATTTGTTTGCATCTTGAAATGAATATTTCTGAGTTCTGTTTTCATCTGTGTTGTATTTATTTATCTGTTAGGAAGACTTTTAAATCTCCTTTGTAATAGATATGCTTATAAATCAAGAACAAGGTATTCATGCTGTATTTATAAACTGCTTTCTAATAACTATTAATGTTGGAACAATGCTTTATTTAAGATAAGCTGACTATTTACTAATGCTTAACAAATGATTCATAGCATGTAGTTATTATAAAGTGTTTCCAGTTAGGGTATTCTTAGGTTTGCCTTTGCTTTTAGTTTGATTCAGAGTAGTGTTTTTTGTTTGTTTGTTTACTTCTTAAATTAGCCTTTTTAAAGTTATCTTCTAAACAGAAAAATGATAGAATTAAAGTAATATTTTATAGCTGCAATGGTGAAATTGCAAACATGATATTAATAACTCGGAATTCTATAAACAGAAATGTGTTCTTTATCTATATTCCACTTAAACATTTTGAGAAGGATGCCTCCCTTCCCTCCTCTGATGAGTTTTCAAAGGTTTATTGGGAAGGTTTTTGGTGAAATTTTATTTCCAAACAATGACATGTGCATTAATCAAAGAAATGTTGCTACAGGCGTGCTGATCTATTTAGGAAGACCATACACCAGCATTGAGGTACAGCGAAATGACTTCAAGGTTCAAACAGCTCCAAAAGGTATTAGAGGTGTTTCTGATTTCTAGTGAACCTCCATAACTCCGTGCTATTAACAATCCAATCAATTCTCAATGGATAAAATCAATCCCAATGTCATTCCATACCCATTTTGCTCATGAAAAATGTCACTCTCTGGAAGTAAATTGACTTGTGAATGCCGTTTAATGTTGACTTGAAGGTCCCATTCAAATGGTAAACCCTCACTCAGAGACCACCTTCGTTCTGTAATCCTGCACTGCTTCGAGTGTTTAACCATGCTGCTTTGCTGGCTCATTTGATTAGCAGTCCAGTGTCCCTCCTGTCCTCTCCCAGGAGGCTTTCAGAGAGCAGCCTGCATCTGTCCCTTATTCCCTGTGGAAGTCTGTAATGTAAATTTTCTCCTGGGGAGACGCATACAGCCTCTGCCTCCCCAGGGTGCTCCTGTATGTGATTGATCACCCGCTCTCGGCACGTACAGTGTATGTGAGTTTTGTTAGTGCAAGCTGTGTCACAACACAAGGACAGACAGGGAAACCTAGCATTCAGTGATATCAAAGCAACATTAACCATAATCACACATGTTCAGAGAGCATTTAAGACATACAGACATGCTCTAATGTGGACGTGACTGACATGTACTGTAGTCTCTCCCCAGACCCTCCTCTGCTCTCCCCTTCTGATTTATGCCAATAAATGAAGCATCTCTCTTTCCTGCACCTCCCTCTCTCTCCCTCCCTTTCTCTCCTCCTCTCCTGCGTTCACGCTCTATCCCTCCCTGCATCTCAGTCACACTCGTTGGATCTCACAAAAGGAAAGGAAATGCATTCAAACCCAGCGAGCTGGAGAATACGGGGGAAAGTTGCATCCAGCAGTCGCTGAGACCGAAGGACACCGCAGGGATCCGCCGGAGATGTGAGAGGTCCGAGCGGCCGCCCATCCCCCTGTCTGCTGAAGAAGACACCGGGGCCAGCTGATATGACCTGGGCGAATGGGAAAGAGCTCTCTGTGAACCTCCACCTGTGCAACTGCCAGCAAGCACTCGAGCTGCCCAAATAGGAGGGCATGACTGGTCGGGCTGAAAGCGGCTGCCGCATGCTTCAGACACAGGTAAGGTGCCATGTAATACCACAGATTTAACCTCTAAAGGGATCAATGTAATCCTCCGTTGGGGATGTCGAGCTAATGCGAGCTGTCGTTCTTGGTTTTTCCTTGCTTTTCTCTCGAGGGGGAAACTGTGCACGTTGTTGTCAGATTGCCACGTTTGAGCGGCTCCTTCGAAGTTTGGAAATACAAAAGAGATGCGTGTATTCAAAACTCATGCCTTGGAAATGCTGGGAGAGATTCTCATTAAAATTCAGTGTGTGTGGCACGCAGACAGAAAAAATGCAAAAGGAACCATGCCTCGAGCAGTCATTTCTACTTTAATCTCAAATGAACAACAATGCCAGCCGTAGTCTTTCTCTTTCGTAATCGTTAATTAAAACTCACAATCCCGTCAATGAACTCTGACTGTGCCGACTGAAGAAAATCCACACCATCATCTGGTTGTCATGGCTTGAGCTTGCCTTGCATTATAGAGCTGGCATATTGGGTTAGCAAGCATTAAGTGCGCAAGTGACGGAGGCGATGGTTAATTTGCAGCCGGCTGGGGATATGTGAAAGCCCTTGTGGGTGGGGGTGAGGGGTCTCTAAGCTGCAGGTTCAGTGCCGGTGATTGATTCTCACATGTGTATACTGTAGCTCGGCTTTCAATGCAGCCAATCTGTGTTAATGAGCTAAATAGCCACATTCAGTACACAAAATCAGCTGTGTTTACATTTGCATGCCTTTTTCTTGCGTCATTATGAAGAAAAATGATGCTTGATTTTTTAAAAGATGAATCTCCCTGTTTGTAACTGGATGAGTTGCAGTATTTTACAGTAAATGTTGATCATTGGCATAGATTAATGGCGTGTTTAGTAAAGAGTGGAAATCTCATTTTGTAATCGTTGAGTATGACTGTGATTTTCACTTTTCTCTTTAATTTTTGCTTTGACAATCAAATGTGAGATTTGCTTGAGGACAGCTTTGAAAACTGCACCATCATGTCCTCTGTCTTAAATGACAGATTTTCTCTCAGGCCTGCTGTTCTGCTTCACGTTTACTCACATGTCCAATGCAGTCTAATTTGAAAAGATTAAAGCTGTCATGTGGTCTCTGGAGGAAAACCCAGTTATATGATCTTCAGTGTCTAGTTAACGCAATAGTTGGCTGGCATCCCATTCAGCCACGGCAGCTCATATGCATGCAAATGCGCACTCCGAACCAGTGCAATTTTCAGTTACAGCTCAAGCCGATAAAAGTTTATGACTGCATGAGGAAGCACCATAGTGCATTTCTTTTTAGAGATGACTTGGACTGCGCAACATGCATCACGCTGCTGAGCAGCACACTGTACAATGGCCATGCAACCTGCTTTAAGAGGACTAAAGGCAGAATTGTACAAAGGTACGGTAATGGCATTTACTGGTAATAAAATGGCACTTTGATATAAACAATGGAATTAAGTGATTGTAATTCACATAGTACTCTATAATACCTCAAACAATGCCATACAACCTTTGATAGTAAAGCATTTAGTTAAACTTTGTGTCTTATTGGACTTTATCTTTAAGAAATAACAATTTATTTTGAAGGTCCCTTTTAAAGGTTATGTTGACAATAAGTATCTTTGCACCTATATGTCAATTACCTCTCAATATACTATAGCACACTGCATAGTGAAGAGTGAAAATCTCATTACCACTCAATTCAGTTTAATTCAATCTTCACTGGACATGGATATTCATCTGATGTGGGTCTATGATTAAAAAAATGTATTATTGTTTTTTGGTTTGTTTGTATTTATGTGTAAGTGGTCATTCTCTTTTGATAACACTTTACAAAAGGGGCAGAAAAATAAGAACAAAGCATTTATTAATCTTACTTAATGTTAATTAAATAATGTTGTTAAAAAATCTGTAACAAATACATTTTTCAATGTAATGGAAGTTACATTGTATTAAATATAATTATAGGTTTATTGGAAAATACACTCATAGAAATAAAACTACAAAAGCCTTCACTGGGGTGGTACCTTTTCAAAAGGTACACTTTTTTTTACCTATTAGGTTCAAACATGTACACTTTAAGTACTCGTATGTACCTTTAAGATACCAAAATGGACCCTTTAGGTACAAACATCCCGACAGCATTATTTTTGAGAGTGTGCTACTCTAAATTATATTAGTTTTAGGGCCAGGACTCGATTAAAAAAAATTATCTAATTAATTAGAGGCTTTGTAATTAATTAATCTAAATTAATCGCATAAAAATATTTGACCTGAGAACAGTGAGAAGTAAGTTTTTTTTAATATGGATTTTTAGTATACCATTGAATAATGACTGA
>JAUMHG010000056.1:3381957-3407156 GCA_032359395.1 Enteromius anoplus
AAGAACAAAAGAAGGAAAGCACCAGGCCCAGACGGTGTTACTCCTGCCTGTCTGAATACCTGTGCTGACCAGCTGGCATCTTCACTCAGATCTTCAACAGATCACTGAAGCTGTGTGAAGTCCCATCTTGCTTCAAACACTCCACCATCATTCCTGTCCCTGCTTTTTGCTTTTTAAAGCCCCATCTTAGCGGATTATCACAGGTTTGTATTACTCACTTTTGAGGATTTTGTAGCTCACAGTGTTACTCCCCGCATTACACCACAGACATCGCAAGCCTTAGCAGATATGTTTGCAAATATGTGCGAAAGATTAGCTTCACCACATAATACAAACACTACCATCTGAGCCATCAGAAGCATGTGTTCGCCATACTCCCTGTGCTAAATCAACACATATCGCTGACATTTGCTGTCTGGCAGCATCCATATGTAGCCTTCAATAAGCGCTGAATGATTTATTCATTGGATCAAGAATTTTGATCCAATTAGGCGTCCAAACAGTTCTCAGGCGCTCAGATTCGAAACTGTGAGTCTTTTCAAAGATTTCTTGCTGCTATAAAGACCTTCTGTCTCAATGCGTCACCTCTAACTGCAGCACATTCAGACCGCAGCACATTTGGTTTCACTGGGCTGCTGTTGGTAATGAATTAGCAGTGCGAGGTGCTCGGGGAGCCATTTCTGAACACCCACTCCATGCTTTCATTAGCAAGTCGACAGAGCAGCTCTACTGATCGATGCCTAAAAAACCTATAGGCTGTAATTAATGCAGGGATTTATGCAATATGAGCAGAACGTGGGTCCCTCACTTCGTAATTAATCCAATTGCTGCAGGGGCACACCTCATGTCAACTGCATTAAAGGTGCATACATTTTCTAATGGATAGAGTCAAGAGCAGAATTTAAGTATTGCTCTGAATGAGCCTTGGCCCTGCTTATACTGTAGCTGCTATTATGTTCCATATCTAGGGTTATTCGCTTACGTGTGGACTAAAGGATGGATACCCAACCCGAGCTCGATGGTACCCGATGGGCCGGGCCGGGTTCGGACAGATTTTTAGAAAGGATCTTCGGGTTCAGGTCGGGCTCGGTCACATAAGCGCGAATGTGCACCTGTGTTAAAACGGCACTTAATAAAAGCGGGCTTTCCACACAAAAAAAGTGCATGTGTCATTAGTGTGAGGAAAAATATATATATTTTAACTGTGTCGGGCTGGGATCGGGCTCGGACATAAATATTTTAATGGATGTCGGGCTTGGGTCGGGTTTGGTTACTGCTCTGTCAGGCCTGGCTCGGACAGAAAAATGCGGCCCGATCCACACTCTAGTGTGGACAGATAAGACAATTTGGCATTAACGCTCTTCTGTTCAGTCAACTCGGAGTATGTTTATGGCGAAAACACAGGGACTAAATCATACACTAATATACTATACTTTCTATTTCTGCAACATCTCATATGGCAAAAATAAAAAAAAATAAATAAATAAAAAAAAATAGAGTGTAACAAATGGTTTGTGTTGCGATCCGTACAAATAGAGAGGCGAGGACGAGAAGACTCCGAAATGCAAACGTTTAATGAATAACTCCAAATAGGACAAAATCAACGGCCGACGAGGCAGCAAAACACGAAAACCGAAAACAAACACGTTACTTACTTTAACAACGACTAACTCGGACTGAAAAACAAAGGACTTTAAATACCCAGAAACAAATGAGCAAAACTGAGGGCAGCTGGTAAAACACAGGTGTACACAATCAACTAATGACTACATAATCACAAAAACAAACCACATCTAGACAAGACTGGACTAAAACCAAAATTACAAAGACAGGGGAGACTAAGACCGACAGACACGAAACATTACATAGAGGTCATATGATTTTGAAAAAAAAAAAAATGTGTGTGTATTTTTTGTAATGCAATTTTTGTGTGGTTTAAGGTTAGAAAAACACATTATTTTCCATATACTGTACATGATTGTTTCTCCTCAAAATTCTGCCTCCTGAAACAGGTCGATTTGTACAAAGCTCACTGTTTTAAAAAAGTGAGGTGTGCTCTGATTGGCCAGCTATCCAGAGCGTTGTGATTGGCCGCATACCTCAAGCATCTCACGGAAAGGTTACGCCCCTTACCATAACGTGGTGCAGCATCCCGTCTAACAGCTTGTAACACTCCTAGGAGAAAGTTAAACTGGAAATTGCATTATAATACCCCCTTTAAGGGTACTAGAGTAATAATTGCTAGACATACTTAACAGGTTGTTGAATTTGTGAGTCACGGCGGAAGCGGATGCTAAGAAGAAAACATGTGCCTTACTTTTTTCTTTTTATTTCTTTTTGGTGATTTACGTTCTTTGTGCATATATAGCCTCCTACTGGGCAGCTGTGCAGCTACAGTTTATTTTTAATCAGTTTTTATATACTTGGATTTAGAGCTCAGACTTCAATTACGAATGAACTCAGAAGCAAGGCTGGACTTGTATTCGAATCTTACTTAAGACTGGGGTTGAGACTGCGTCTTTTCAGAGTACAGTTTACATCTGATTCCTTTTTTTTTACTTTTACGATTTAATTATTAGCCTTTTATCAACTTACTTTTTTGCAAAAGACACTGATGTGCCAAGTTCTTAAGCCATGAAACTAACTGTTTTGTTGCATCCCTACTACTCACTCATATTAAACTTACTAATCAAATGTTGAATACATTTTACACATTTAATCAATGTTTAATATAAGTAGTGTAAAATATTTTCTTTTGCAACTACATGTCAACTAATTCTCATTATTTGCAACTACATGCCTGTCACTCTCAGAGTATACTGTTAGTGTAGGTTTAGGATTAGTAGGATAGATTGACATATACTTGTAAAGTTTCTAGGAGTCAGTATGTAGTATGTTATGGACTCATCAAAATAAAGTGTTAGACGAATAAGCAGACAGTCTACTGATACTCTAATGGCTGCTATAGTTAACATGTAGTTACATACTATTAGAAGAATGTCTAAAGTGGACTATCGAAATAAAATGTTACCAATGAGTAACTTAACTTGCTTTATCAACTATAGTTTTTATCATCTGCAATTAGTAACATAAATCTACCCAGCTCTGCATCAAACCTATCCATCCCAACCACTAACAATGATGTACTTCGGTACAGAAAGTTTCTCATAGCTGCTTGTAGCTGCAAAAAAAAGCTTCCAGAAAGCTGCTCAGAATCTCTGCATCGCTTGCGATGGATCCGCAGCAGACAGAAGCATGAGTGCATGCATGCATTTGAAGAATCAAATCCAACAGAGACAGAAATTTAAAAATCACAGTGAAGAGGCTTCTCTGAGCTGTTACCCAGCTAAACCTACACTATTGCGAGCACCACAGGGAACTAATGCAATGGTAACACAGAAGAAACAGGACCAAACAATCCATCAAAATCTGAAAACTGATTGAGTTTACTGGGAGCACAGACAGAAACTGCTGCTGTACAGATTTGGGTGTGATTAATCAGAAGCCCTGCAGTTACTCTCACAATGGCACATGCTTTTAGCCTTAATCATGAAATTATATCTCTGCCAGGAAGACGTGTGGCCCCATGGGATTAGGGCGCTCGGTTCAGTCAGAAATAATCACAGTCTTCCAGAAGATATCCTAAAAATTGCACAGTATTTAAGTATTTATCTTTGTCAAGTCCCAAGTCATTAAGTGATAACATTTCGATTCAAAAATCATATCTGCACTCCCTAAATAAACAAAGGAAGTCTATTACATCACTCCAGATGCTATTTTTAGCTTGACCCGTTACCGTTTGACGCGCATCAGAGCTCCTGAAGTCTTGTTTGTTTTGAATCCCTAACAGTCTCCTTCACTTCAAAGCCCTGCGCGACCAGAGAGAGGCAACATCTGGCTCTGAAGAGCTCGTTTTTGTGTGGCTGAAACTTCAGAGGCAGGTCTAATCTTTCTTCTAACACCTATCAGCCCTGGAAGCTGCTGGTGTGTCCCCCGTCCCCCGATACAGCATCAGTCTGCTGGCGCCAGGTGCTCCTGATGAAATATTGCCAGACATCAAATGTTCGTCATCAGCAATAAGGAATGGAGAGCAAAGCAACAAATATGAGGGTCGTTGATTCAAGTCAAGTCAAATCACATCTATTTATACAGCATTTAATGCAATACAGATTGTTTCAATTCAATTCAAATTTATTTGTATAGCGCTTTTCACAATACATATCATCGCAAAGCAGCTTTACACCATAGTAAAGTTTAAAGTATATGCAGTAGTAGCTTGTACATGTACATATGGCATGGATGTGAGGTAAAGATCAATTAATGATGTGATCGAACAGACAAGGAACATTATAAATTAGTAGCAGAGTTCGGTAGTGCTGTGTGTTGTTTAGGGTTGGCATCATCTGAAGTCCTCTGTGGGGTTGGCATCATCTCTTCTTAACCTCTTACACTCTGCGGCTATTTTGGGGTATTCCCCCTGCATATTGCCTACCAAATTAAAAAGCTTCCCATACCCACATGCAGAGGTGTATATACAAAAGATTAGTATCATTTTAAAGGTAACCTTTTGAAATTACATAAAACACTGTTGAAATTGATTAAAATTATTTTATATATTGTCTATATTATAATAAAGACCAAAAAAAAGAGGCGCTTTTTAATTTTTTTGTTGTAAACTGAAATTCGAAAATGTATCATTCAGGTCCTGAGTGCCTCAGCTCCCTACAAACAATTGTATTTGTTTCCAACACATGCCAGCAAGCACAGGAAAACATAAATTTACTTCTATCATAATCTATGCAAGAGTTATTCTATTCCAACTGTAGGGAAGAATAAAAACATTTTCATACAATTTCCGCCTACCCAAATTTCCCCCAAGTCTCCTAGTTTCCCCATACCAACATATACAGTGGAATAAATGCAATATCTTGGTGTCATTTTAAAGAAAACCCTTTGAAATTATATAAAAAACAGCTGTGAGTGATAAATATTATTAAATATGTTGTCTGTCCTAAGATGAACCATGTCAACACAAGTTGTTTTGGGGCAAAATTTACATAAAGGGAGGGGGGGCTGTGTAAATAACTTTGTTACAGTAAAATAAATATACAAAGTGATTCATATCTGCATAAAATAGAGATTAGAAGCTTTCAAATGGTACCACATATGGGGTTATTAGTGCACACAAAGGGTTAAAAATTCAAGGAACAACTTTTAACAGGTTTTAACAGAGTTTAACAGGTTATTAGAACACATGGTCGTACCGACAGGATCAGACATCGGAAAACAGGTGTGAGAGGCAAAACACAAGAATAAATTGAAGGGGATCACGTGGGTCGGTCGAGGAGCAAACAGTTTCAAAGAGGGTCAAATTCAAGACAAGGCGAAAGTTGGTACACAGCCGACCAAAAAACGAAACAGGACAAGGCACAGGGGGATGGATAAACACTCCATACTCGGCAGGCATCAGAAATACACAGGGGTTTAAATAGACGGATAAGGAATTAACAAGAGGGCGGAGCTGATTCATTACTATGGAGACTAATAAGTGAGTAACGGAACACAGACACAATGGGGAGACAACATTTCAAAATAAAAGTCCACCTAGACAGGGAAGTAAAATTGTCTGACTAGTGTGCTTATGTATTTTGAAAAGAGAATGTGTAAATCTTACCATACCAAGTTGTCCAAATAGCATGCAGCAGTACTTTTCATAATATTTTAGAGATGCTTTCACACCACATTAACACCACCATGTAAGAAGCTGCAGCTGTACAGTAAGCTATTATTAGCTATTATTAGACTTATTCAGGATAATGGACTGTTCGACCACTGAATTCATCAGAGTCAAAGTAAGTATACATCATTGATCATTGTTCTCACTGAAAAATATTTTCTCATAAGCCAATCCACCACAAATATCTAAATTCATATAATCTTGAATTAACTTCTGTGTTATGACTTTATGTAATTTCAGTGATTATCTCCATGAGAGTTTAATATTTCATGTCAATGTATATGCAACAGTACAGTAAGCCCACAGTTCGGTTTGTATCACGGTTTTCTTGCCACGGTAACGGTTCGGTTTCGATACATCAATATTACTGTACAGTACTTTTAAAAAAGTATATTGTGTCAAAACACCACATTAATTTTTAAAAAAGAACACTTATTTTTGCCCTCTTTCAAAAACGGACAATATAAAAAGTGCAGTATAAAGTGAAATGAACATGAACATTATTCAAATAAACACAGCAACAAGAAATATTGACAGCAACAAGAAAATTCTTAAGTTTTCTAAATATACCATCAGAACAAACAACAATAACAAAATGTATTACTAAGTGGTGGCGCTTGCTCGCGTCGTAAAGTTGTCGGGTTATCTAACGTTACCCGAATGTCGCGGGTGATAGTTTGGAATGTGTTTGTTTCTGGTTCTCGTCTGTTTTGGGGTGGGAGGAGCAGACGCGGGTTCCCTGTCCCGTCGTTTGCGCTGCCTTGTTAAGCGTAGCACTGAAAACATTATATTATACGAATCGTTCGGTTCGTATGCGTAAACTCATGTTTACAATGTAATGTATTATTTTTGTGCATGGTTGCTGTCCCGCTGCTCATAGTGTGTTGGAGCGGTCAGATGAGCCACAAGATTACGTTTAAGATATCATTAAGATTCGCTGTGTGTCCTTGTGTCCATCTGAGTGTGTTCTTTCGAGGTTACCTGGTAAGATCCAGCTCCATGAGAACACAAGACCGTTCTTAGAATCAACAAATAGCTAACCTCTTCTTCCATCTGTTTGATTCTTGGTAAGCGTTCTTCTAAATACTATTGAGGATATATCACCTGGCAGTAGAAATATTATTTGTTATTTATAAATTACTACAATTCTGTTGTGGTTTATTTATTTCATGAAACTTTGTCTGGTGTGTGAAATAGCTATTGTATAAAGGTAACAAGTCCAGCCTTATGTTTTTATTACCATTTAATACAACAAAAATATGTTCCTAATAAGAACAGTAACTGTAGAATTGCATAATTGTAAACCTAATTTAATACTTTAAAACTTTAAATGTATATATTTGTATTATGATATATATATATATATATATATATATATATATATACATTTTTAATTACAAATAATGATATTTTATAAACAAACATACCAATCAATCAATTGACAGCACTAATTTTAATGTTGTTTAATATCATAAAGTGCATAATATTAAAAAATAATTATTTAATCATGCACAAATACTTTTGATTGACATATTTCAATACAATTTAATTATATACAAAAAAAATCTAATAATAATAAGGAGAATCTCTGTTCTCTATGACGTGTTTGTCATGTTTCCTCACTTGTCTGTACCGCTTTGCTTCTCACCTTATAATTATATTTAGTTGTTACGGAATGTTTCCCCTGTTCCCAATTGTTCTTCATACTCTATATATTTGTCTGTTTTTTGCAGATAATTATAGTCTGTTTCTGATCTTATAAAGTGTGCTGCTGGTTTGATTGCTGTCGGTTCTGTAGATGTACAGGCCGCTGGGTTTGGATTTGTCTTCTCACCGCTGTGTGTGGCTTACCATGATGTTTCACCATCAGTCCCATAATTTCTTGATGATTTCCTGAAGATTCTGTATGGCTCTCTGCTTTTGAGAGAAATTTTGTGGGCAATTTGCTGATCTAAAACCTTTTTCCTTTGTACATTATTTAACGTTCAGTCGATTTTGAAGAGAGCTTGAAAATGGCTTCAAATCTCTTTCTGGACGTACAAGCCGAAACAGCGCTGCTTCTGAAGAACTCAGGAAACTCTTTTGAGATTAGGATTATGGTACAATATACGGTAACACTTTATAATAACTACACATTATGAATCAATTGTTAAACATTAGTAAATAGTCAGTTCATCCTTTATAAAGCATTGTTCCAACATAAATAGTCATTAGGAATCAGTTTATAAAAACAGCTATAAATGCCTTGTTCTTGATTTGTATGCATATCTACATGTACAAAGGAGATTTAAACGGTCAGTTATCTTCCTAGTATAAAAAATAAACCCTAACCCTAACCCAGAGAACAATTAATTTCAAGATGCAAAAAATATAAACCTGTACAACTATACACTTTGATTTTTTTTATATGAAACTGAAGTTTTGTTTTTGTTTTTTTTATCAAGTGAACAGTTGTACGGTTACATTTTGAAAAAAATGGAAAAATATGTATGTGTTCTGTATCCCTCTGTGTTGTGTTTGTTTAACTTTGTTGTTTAGAATATAAATTAGCCTTTACATCTTCTTTATAAATGCTTTACAAGGTATAAATAATCCTCACTTTAGATGAGCTCACAAAAACAGATGTCTGGCAACTACTAAATGCTTTATAACTACCTGACCCTCTGTCAAACTCCTGAAGTTTGCAGATGACATCACACTCATCGGCCTCATCCAGGACGGTGACGAGTCTGCTTACAGACAGGAGGTTAAAGAGCTGGCTGTCTGGTGCAGTCTTAACAATCTGGAGCTCAACACGCTCAAAACAGTGGAGATGATAGTGGACTCCATGAGGAACCCCCCTTCTCTCCCCCCACTCACCATCATAGACAGCACTGTGGTAGCAGTGGAGTCATTAAAAAAAAAACTCAGAAAATCACTCGGGAACCATCACATCCTAGCTTTGACCTGTTTGAACTGTTGCCATCTGGTCGGCGATATAGAGCACCAAATACCAGGACTGTCAGACACAAGAACAGTTTCTCTCCCCAGTCAATCTACCTCATGAACAGTTAATAGTTCTCCCACTGTGCAATAAAAACATGTGCAATAACCAATGCTTATTTTTATCACCCTACAGGATAGTACATTCTTCATCTTCGTATCATTTCTAACCATAGTTTTTTATACTATTTCTATTTAATCCATACCACACATGTACATACAATACACAGTTTATTTAATTTTATTATTGTGTTTTTTGCATTTTATTCTTTGTTGTGTAGTTGTTGTCTCTGTTTACTGGTAGCTGTGACACCAAAACTAATTCATTGTATGTGCAAACATACTTGGCAATAAAGCTCTTTCTTTCGTTCTGACTTCATCATGAATTACAGCAGGAACATGTGTTAATAAAGCATTTCTTAACACACTAAACAACAATTATCATGTATCTAAATAATACGATTTATTAATGTAAATTTTAATAATTTATTAATCATTTACTTAGACTTTCTGAATTGTCTTATTAAACACTGACAACTCCTAAATAACTGGTTTGTAAATAATGTAATAATTTTTAAAAAATGAGTCGAAGCAACGGCAAACAGCAACATAATAGGCATAGACACAAGAATAATCCAATAGATGTAGCGGTGGTCAGTAATCCAAACAGGGCTGAGACGAGAGAGAATATCCAAGGCAGACAGGGTCGAGAACAGGTAAATCCAAACTACAAAAGACTCAGGGAAACACGGAGGGCTTAACACTGGGAAAATGCTGCAGTGAACAGCACTGGTAAACACACAGCCTGGCCCTTAAATACAGCAAAATACAAAACAAGGGGGCAGAGGAACAATAGGCAGTCATGGCGACAAACAATGTGGGGGGAGACAAGCGTTCATAATAAGAGTCCTTTAACGGGGAACGGAGGGACAGACAAACACTAAACATAGTCCGGCTGTAGTGCCCTCTAGCGGAGCCCGATAGCACTTCCAGCTGGCACATATATATGCTCAAGAACAAGGCATTTATAGATGTTTACTAATACATAATAATGTTGGAATAATGAGTTATAAATGATGAAATAAATGCTTACCAATGCTAAACTAATTCCAACCCAGTCGCACGGCTAGTCGTGACAATATCACGAAATAGGCATAAAATCTATTGATTCGTGTCAGGGTCACGAAAATTACCAAGCCAGGACTAGGCATTAGTTTGATTAAGATATTTACATATATACATTTATACAATTTAGACCAGGACTATCTTAAGCCTTGTCTGTGAAACTGGGGGATAAAGTGTTACCCAATATGCTTAAATAATTATGAGCAAATCATATCAGTTACTGACAAGGTGTGGTTTTTAGCATTAAACAATGATATTTGTAGAGCTTTATGTACAGTATAGTGTTTTCAAAATGATCACCATTCACATGGATCCACAAAAATGACTAAAATGATGTACTATGGTTTGTGAGAGCAGAATCAGGATCTCCTGTGCTCATGAAATTATTCCTATTCATAGTCTTTTATTTTAAGGTCTGAGCAGTTGTCTAAGCATTTCACTGCATATGACTGAGTATGACTTTAAAGTTTTGATTTTAATACAATTTGAATTTGAATAAAATTTGTCATTGGAGAAATTTAGTGTGTTACAATTGCCCCTGCAGGTCTCCACTATCTTCACTCTTTTTTAATTAGTACCAATTTTATTATTAATTATTCATAAAAATACAAGGGTCGAACTGTGCGGCTGATGGATTTTCATTGCGAGATTTTTTCTGCTGAATTGGCAATTATTTTGCAGCCACTGGGCCGTGTTGACTTCAGCCAATATAACCTTTCCAGCATTTACAGCCTCACAGGCTTTATAAAGGCAGGAGAGGCACAGAATGTGAAGTGTGATGTTAAAGAGAAATGCTGAGGAGGCAAACAGAGGGCTGGAGAAATGCCTCCTCCTCCTTCTCACTACGGCCGAACAAGCCTCCTGTAATTTGCAGCTACTCGAAGTCACACGAGATGCCATTTTGCATGTTACTGAGCTTTAATCACAGAGATAGATGAAGGTGTGCTGCGTTTTACAAATGGAGAGGCTCATGCTGAAGAATAGGCTGAATGGAAAACTGAGATTAAAGTAAAAGAAAAGCGCTTGTTTCCCATTGAAAGGAGTGATCAGTGTCCATTAGATTGTGCTGTGAGATGACAATGTGCTGCAGTCAGTGCTATTAGAGTCCACGAAAACTGAAACTAAAACCACAAGAAAAAGTAACCCTTTAGCATAGGGACCCATTCTCACTATTAGTTGCTTACTAGCATGCATATTACTATGTATGTAAAAAGCACAAATAAAGGGGTCATATTAAGAGGATTTTGTTAAAAATAACATAATTTTGTTTATTTGGTGTAATGCAATGTGTTTGTGGTTTAAATTTCAAAAGACACATAACACATAACTTACCTGTACATTATTGTTCTCCAATAAGCCCAGCCTCCTGAAACGGGTTGATTTTCTACAAAGCTCACCATCCTAAAAGAGTGATGTGTGCTCTGATTGGCCAGCTATCCAGTGCACTGTGATTGGTCGAATACCTTAAGCATGTGACGGATATGTTACATCCCTTACCAGAACGGGATAACACGCCCCAGCGCTATGACACCAAAGCAATAAAACACATTGCAAACCAGGCATTTGTTGCATCCAGTGGAGACATAATTACTGATTATCATGACTTAGTTCTGTCTTTTTACACGTGGTGTTGCGCCACGTCTCGTAAACATAACAGCATGTCTGCATTCGTGATCGGAGAAACAACAAACAACAAGCACTACCCTTCACTGCTCAAAACTCACATTTGAAAAGGAAGTAGCAGCTTCTTTTAATAAGAAAACCTCACTATCTTAAAGTTTGTGAGTCAGAAGTGTTTGTGAGTAACAGCTTGTAACACTACAAAAAGAAAGAAAAACTTGAAATCGCATCATATATCCCATTTAATGCTTTATTCTGCATTAAAGAATGTGTAATTCTTTATATTCTTCATATCCTGCAATTAATGGGGAGGGTTGCGCGCCGAAAGCGGCGGTCATCTTACGTGAGAGCGGAGTTCGCCGAACGGCAAGGCGGGAGCCGGGCAACGGCCCCAACTTGACGTTTGCAGCACGTTGATTCATTAATCCCTTACTGCGTTTGCGAACGTCCTCTTCCACCTCCCCTACGGTGAAAGATGACCCACAACACAAAAGCACAAAGTCTATGAGCTCCTCCAAAGTCCAACTGGGGTCATCTTCGGGCAAACCAAAAGTAATTCCAAATCCAGACCAGACAATCCTTTATAAGCTACTCATCTGCATTCACATGACATTACAACGTAATCCTCAATATTGTGTCCGCGCTGGAATATTGAGTCAAGGCGTGATATCGGGATTCGTTTATAATCCTGCAAACTTGGCGCTGAGAAGTCTCTGAATGAGCGTCGAAGCAAACTGTCGCTAGATCCTTGTTGACTGGTGCGGATCCATGTGCAACAGTTTATTAAACAGAGTCAGAATACAAACGAGCAGTGTCGATGAACATCAAAGGCAGAGAAATGAGAATAATCCAGAAAGTGTAGCGTGGGTCGGCAACGGTAAATCCAATACAAAGAAACACAGGAACACTGGGAAACACAAATGGCTAGACAAGGGAGAAACACAGGATACTTCCAACATTGACCAGTGAATTCACGGACAGGTGCTTAAATACAAGACAAAAGGGGCGGTGCAACAATGGACAGTCAATGACAACGAACAAGGTGGGTGGAGACATGAATGAACAACCATGACAACCGACAAGGTGGGAACACACAGAGAGTACATATAGAGCTGTAGTGCCATCCAATAGTTTGTTCTGGCACCTCCAGCTGGATCATAACCAGTGTTGGGTGTAACGTGTTACAAAGGAATAATATTACGTTTTTCAGTAACTAGTAGTGTAAGGCATTACTTGTCTGAAAATAGCAAAATTATTACAATTTTCCCGAGCTAGTTACTTGCGTTACATTTCCCAGTAGCACCTTCATCACACACAAGGCACAAGCACAGAGAACAGAAGGGAAGGGGAGGGGGCGTGAATGGAACAGTGATTGGTCTGGGTTTGGCACGAGTCTTCATTTACCATTACCAATTAGTCAACACCCGGCAGCAGAGCGGCTTGATAGAGATTTGATCATTTAACCGACTCAGACCTTTGAGTCTGTCGTTCAGCATTTGTTCCTTTTAGCAATATATAATGTAAACGTTACCTGATAACTCTCTAACACATCTTACACAAACGTTGATCACACTGCAAACAGGACCAAATTATAATGCTATAAGAAACATAAATATACCTGGGACTTCAATCTACGATCCGCTCACCTCGCCTCTTATCCGACAAGTTTCTGGTTTCCCAGCAACAGAAAGCTATTTTTGACGGGTGGAGATTCATTCATTATTTTGAATATGTTCAACGGAAGGAAAATAACTTGACGGTGAAGTGCACACTCTGCCCGGGGAGAAAGCTGCTCTCCACCGCTTGTAACTCTACCTTCTTAACTTAACATTGTCAATTTATGACAAGTACAAAATGTATTAACTATCAAATTGATTGTTTGCACTAGACAGTGTTTGTTAAACATTGAGGAAGTTAATACTTGTTTGTACTTGATTTTGTACAAGTACAGTTGTTTGAAGTTATTTGTGCTAGACAGTGCCAGTCTGTTGTTGGCGTAGTAAAGACCCTACAGAACACTCCTCCTTTGTATGTTCTCCCTCCATCTGATGCATCTCAGGCAATTATAGGGTAAGTTAAGAAAAAAATTTAACTAGTAATATAACTAGTAATGTAACTATTTACTTTCTCCAGGGAGTAATAAAGTAATGTAGGGCAGTCCTATTTTTGAGAATAATATGTAATAAATTACTTTTTTGAGTAACTACCCCCAACACTGTTCATAACAAAGAGTAAGAACTGGTGTGTGACCAAACTTTAAAAAAAAAAAAAAAAAAAAAAAAAAAAGACGAACAAATTAAAGAAAAAATGAATGAATAAATAAATAAAATACAAAATAAAAACTGAAACTGTAAATACAGTTCATAAAATGAATGATGATGATGATGACATGCAAGATCCTTGTGTTTCTAAACAATTCAAACATGATTTTTTTTAAAAAGTTTAATACATACATATTAATCAGTAAATGTCTGTGATATGATTTGAAATGTGAATGCAGATTAATCCTTTTTTAGTGCATAAGAGCTGTTTTTAAATTGATCATAGAATCAAAATGGACTCTTTTCATGTTCTCAGTACACATTCCTAGTCTTATTGTGCACAAATCCTTGGTCCACTTCATTCTAAAGAAAGACTTGTTCATCTCACTCAAGCTTGGCTACGGCTTTCCTTTTAACCACTTACCCACAGAAAGAACAGAAGTTTACTAAGTGAGGGATCTCTGTAAATATTAATGCAGTCAAACAAAAAATTAAGTCTCCGCTCCGGTTTGAGTTGAAGTTCCTTCTCTTTCCATAACATTCAAAAAGCTGTTCAAAACACATTATCTTATTCAGCGTAACCTGGCTCTACCTTAAGCAGAGAACCTGATTGAGGACTCAGAAGTGTGATGGTGATGGAGGTGTTGTTTAATTTATTGATTAGGCTGAATGCTGGAGGGGCTCTGCTCTGATGTTTCAGTGACATTGCATTACATGAAGTGGGCTTTTTGCAGCCTGGCAACTCAGGCTAAAATGGCTCTCCAGGTCTGCATTTATGAGTGCATTTGCACTCTATCTCAGCCGCACATACTTTTCCGCAGAGGAAAGGGCTTTTGCAGTTGACTGGCTTGCTGTCAGGAATAGCTGCTGGTTCTGTCAAAGCACTTTAAGAAATCAGTAATCGCAGATAACGTCTCAGTTTGAATAGAATGGACAGCCTGCAGCTGCATGAAAACAATACCTCTAAAACAATGAGATACTAGAATCTGTGGCTAGGTAATTACTGTTTATTGATAGCGTGTAAAATTAAATGATTTTGTCACAAACAGCATCTCTAAACATAATACACCTGAATAAATCCATGTAATTGGAATTTGGTGTTGAAGAAAAAGGCATGTTTAAAATGTTTGACAAAGCTCAAAACAGAGAGTGAGGGTAAATAAAAAAGGTTTTCTAAAATGATTGCTGCAGTATTTCCAAGAAGTGATCCTGATCATGTGTGAAGGGAAATAGTGAATACTGAATGAAAACTTTGACCTTCATGAATGTACTGTAGATCAACAGCTCCTTCGCTGCTTCACAAAGAGCAGTTTTAGCAGCAAATATTTTACAAACTACAAATCATGAGCTGTAGGAATGACACCAGAAGACTTAAATACAGAAATACTGCTCTGAGTTGTAGGGACTATTTTGTTGATAGTTTTTAGTGATGGTGCTGTTTGGAGATTGTCATGCCCTGCAGGATTTCATTGTATATTTTGCAAAAGTACTGAATGACTTAAAGACAAGTCGACAGGATTATCATGTTTAGTTAGGATCATCAGTCCAGTTTTACCGTAGTTCAGATAGTTAATAAAAGCAATTATTAAATAAAAGATGTTTATGTCAAGTTAGACACAATATTATTAATAAGGACCAATGTATTTTGTTCTGTGAATGATTCAGCATTGAATCAAGTGAGTCAATGATTCAATAAGCCATTCATTAAGACAGCTACAAATTTAAACTAATCAAACTAGTCTTTTTTCTTAAGACAGTGATTGCCCACAACCTACTGCCCTTTTTATTTTCATTTAGTTGCTTAATTATTCATTTTTAACTGTAAAACGTTAATTGTAACACTAGTGGAAATGCATTTCATGGTATCTCTGAGCTGCATTAAATAGTCTGTGTTAATTCAGGAATTTATGTAAAAGATGATACATCTTCTTTAGTGAGGCTGTAACAGTAAAAATGCCACTGGAGGTCATCTTAAGGGTGTACAGTAAATATCTTTCCTTAATGGAAAAAGTTAATGTCTGTGTAATGATTGAGACACGGAAGGCGTACGGATCCATTTGCAACAACGTTTAATGTTTATGCACACACAGAGTGAAACAGGCAGCAAGGTCGACAACGGCAGACGGGCATATCAGAGGCAACAGCAAGAGAGTAAACAGAGTTTGTGGCAAATGGTCAGGCGATGAGTCAAACAGAGTCCATAGGGGTGAGGCAAGAGCGATAGTCCCAGTGCAGGCGAAGGTTTATACATATGATATAAGGCAGAGAAACAATGAAACACCTTGACAACAAACAAGAGGGGCGGAGACATGAGTTCATTGATGATTAGTCCAACGGGTGAAAACAGACTTAAAACAGTTTGCTGGAGCTGGAGTGTCATCAGCAGACTGGCATCTTCAGCTGAACATGACAGTCTGTCATTGGTTTAGGATTATGTTTTAGCGTTTTCCTGAAAACACTGAATCACCATGCAAAGCCTTTATTTTGTTTCTTATGTATTTTTATTTGTATTTATTTGTTTATAAATATGTTTGAATTTGACATCATGACATGTTGTCATGACACTAATGGCTACAAATGCAATTCGAATACATTAAAAAAATAAAAAAATAAATATATAAATATATATCCCAGATGAAAATGAAAATCATTGTCAAAAGAAGTCAAAGCAAGTATCTGTATGCATTGAGACAGCACAGCTCTTTTCTAAGCTAAACTTAGACTCCTTTACAATTGAGCTGTAATAAATTCAGGATGCTGCTTTTTTGGAGCACAATTGGAAGTAAATATATTCATAAATAGGATATGGTGTTAATGTTGGAGGTTGTAATAGTCTAGTGGTTAAGGATGTGCGATAATAATTTATGCCCCTCAGCTAATCAAAACATTCATAGCAGGCAGCTTGCTCTAGGAGAGGAGGATAATGAGCTTAGCATGACAATAATATCTGATTCCGCTTAAGTGATGGAGTTAAACTGATTGCTGAGTAATTTTCAAAATTAACCCCCCTAATTGTTATTCAGTTATAAATAATTTATTTTCCCATGTCAACCACCAAATATAAAAAAGATATATTCATTAGATAATCATATTTAAGATAATCATTACTATGATAAAAGTCAAGACTTTTATGGCATTCTCAATGCATATGCTGTGAAGGTAAAGGTTAAAGGTGCTGTATGAATTATTATTATATTTTTTTATTATTATTATTTAGATATATTTTTAAAAATGCACTTTATCTGTTACAAGCCGCGCCTCTGTGGCTCGTTCTGAACGGCACCAGCGGGAACCTTCTCCCGAGTATTAGTTTCCCCCCCGAATTGTTTTCACACAAACACTTACTCCCGGAACTATGATCCGCTACAGGTGTCCCTCATTTCATTCCCCTATTTAAACAGCGAACATGAACTGATTCTTTGAAAAGTCTTGTTTGTCTCCATGCAACAATTCCGAGTGTTTTCTAACCTTGCCAGATTTCCCATGTATGACCTTGCTTCGTTTCCCCGACTACGAACCTTGCTGCCTGTCTTGAACTTTGCCTGGATATTTATTCAACAAACCTTGCTGCCTGCCTTGACCTCTGCCTGGATTGTTTTTCTGTTTTGGATTGCCTTTGATAATCTGAAAGCCTGTGATTTGATCCTGTCTGTCTGTTGTCTTAATAAAAACACGTCATTACATTATCATCAAATCATAATATGTTTGCATTAACATGCTAAACTCACATAAGTATTTTTCTGAAAAGCAATACTACAGCCAGTTAATCTGCTTTGAAATGTGTGTTCAGTGCCGGAATGTCTGTTTTTGTTTTGGTCTGTTTGACTCCACCCAATAGTATTAGAACACCTGGAGTTGTAACTCAACCATTTATGCTAGACACTTATGTTTCAACAATCATTCAGCTTGTTCGATGTTGTCAAAAGCCGCGCCTCTGTGGCACTTCCCGGAACTCAGCAGCGGGAACCTTCACCTGAATATTAGCGTTCCTGCCCGTACTGTTTAGACCCACGTACCTTCCTTTGTAATCGCTCACAGGTGTTTCTCATTCTATGGACTATAAATACGAGGGCTTCACGTCAGTTCGACCTGCATCATTTCCGAGCATTTATACCCTGTTTGTTATTCTGGTTCGATTTGGATTGTTCTCTGGTAAATTGATTCTCGCTGTCTCGTCTGTTTACTGATTCCGATTTCTGTCTGTCTCTGATATCACTGCCACCCGTGTACCGACTTTTGCCTGCCTGACTACCCATTAAAATAGCTGCAAATGGATCCGACTGTCTCTGAGGATTTGTCACAGAAGACTTAGCCACAACAGGATCCAGTGGCTTTGCATCAAGTAGTGAGTGAGATTAACCGCCAAGCATCGGTTCTGGTCACACATCAGCAACAACTCTCTGAGCTGACTTTACTCACCAGAGAACTGGTTAACTCCATTCAAGCGCTCACAGTGGCCACCGCTGCACAGGCACAAGCGACTGCTCTCACGCCTCCTTCTCTTCCTCCGCAACCACCAGCTGCACAAGTTGTCGTCGGCTCTGCTCGCCTGGCACTTCCTGAAAATACAACGGCACTCTCGGTAAATTAGATGGTTTTCTCCTTCAATGTGATGTTTATATGAATCAACAACCAACTTGTTTTACCACTGATGATTCAAAAGTGTCACTGATTACATCACTGCTCACCGGGAAAGCTTTAAATTGGGTCACTGCTCTATGGAGAGGCCGCAGGATGGCTTTTCCTTCTTACACGAGCTTCATCCGCCAGTTTAGGGAAGTCTTTGACAACACTGTGGATGGTAAAGATGCTAAGAATGAACTGCTGAGTCTCAAACAAGGAAGCACCTCTGCTGTGGACTACTCTATGACGTTTCGCACACTGGTAGCTCAGACCGGCTGGGACAGCGATCCGCTAAAATCTCTATACCGTCGAGGACTACAAGAGAAGTTACAAAAGGAGCTTGCCAACCGCCATTTGGATAAAACCCTGGAGGAATATATTGACCTGGCTATTAGCACTGATCACCTGATCCGCTCTAGCAAACCTCGTTACCCGCCTTTCCAGTTTGGAATGCCGTTGAACCCATGCAAATCGGGGCTACCCACCTTACTCAGGAGGCAAGAGACAGGGCGCTGGGACAATAACCTTTGCATGTACTGCGGTCTGGCAGGCCACATCAGGGCAAACTGTCCCACTCCTCCTCCACGCACCAAGCCATACCGGGTGAGTGTCACTTCTCTGTCGTCAGTAATGAGAATTGATGCATGCTTGAAGGGTCATAGGATCTGGAAGAATTATTCAACGGACTCAAGAATCATCCCTGATCACCAGCTCACTCCATTCTAAAACTATCTGCCTGCACGTCATCAACTCACCTGATCACCCGCTCATCGTCTGCCTGCCATGGTTTGAACATCACAGCCCCATCATCTCCTGGAACTCGGTGAAAGGCTTCATCAGGCCATCTACATCAACCGCTTCGGCTGGGTTCTATTTTGTCAAAAAGAAAGACTACCTTGTATTGACTACCGAGCACTTAACGGCATCACAGTGAAATTCAAGTACCCACTACCATTCGTGCCTGCTGCCCTGGAACAACTCCGCTCCTCTCGCTATTTCACCAAACTTGATTTGCGCAGCGCATATAACCTCATCAGGGTCCGTAAAGGGGACGAGTGGGAGACAGCCTTCACAACCACCAACGGGCACTACGAATACCTCGTGATGCCCTTCGGCCTCTCAAGCAGTCCCTCAGTATTTCAGGCTCTAGTGAATGAGGTATTTAAAGACATGCTGAATCAATCTGTCATCGTGTATATAGACAATATACTGATCTATTCTGAGGATCTCCCGACACACATCCAACATGTCAGAGCCGTTCTGGAGAAGCTCATAGAAAATAGACTGTACGCCAAACTATCCAAATGTGCTTTCCACCAAACAAAAGTTACATTTCTGGGTTACGTCATCAGTGCCGAAGGGGTCGCCATGGACAATCAGAAAGTAAATGAGGTAACTGGCCACAACCTCAAACCCTCAAAGAACTCCACAGATTTCTTGGATTTGCGAACTTTTACAGATGATTTATTCGGAATTTCAGCCAGATCGCCGCCCCTCTCACCGCGATGACCCGCAAGGGGACCAAACGTCTTCCATGGTTTGCGGAGAGTGAACAGAGGTGCATTCTGGGGAATGGAGTACAGGAATGAAAACAGGCACAAAACACATTACATAGAAAAGCTGGAGTGCCAAACCCAGTCTTTAGCTGGCAGCTCCAGCTGTACGTGACAGCTAGCATCATGCAATTGTATGTATATATCAACCACAGACAACACTAAAATTAACAAGTGCTTCAGGAAAGAGTCCTAAAACCTGGATACGACCTGGCATTTTGGTACTTCCAGTTCCATTGTCCCAAACTCAATGGGTTCTTATTTAATGCCTGAAATAAGAACACTCGAGATTTCAGTAAGTTTTATTTTATTACAGATCATGCATCAGTAATATTGTTGCATTGTTTGAACAATCATCAATCAACAATGCGTTTATGACAGGTTCATTGTTTGGTTTAGACACAGTGAAGTAGGAAGGTAATTTATAATACAGAAAACAAAAAGAAAGCTGGATGAGGTGGATATGTGTCTTCAATCAATTGTAGAGTAAAGCTCTGCATGTGCATCTGGTGCACTTTTGGGTCCCACTTTATATTAAGTGTCACTAATACCTGTGTACTTCCATAGTAACTAGATGTGTATATAGTGTGTACATAGTGTCTACAGCTGTAATATTTCTGTAACATGTAACAACCCTCATTGTAACAACACTTTTTTCACTTCACTAAGTAGACATGTAACATGAATTACCATTCTGAGGGTTGTTACATGTGTGTATTTACAGAGATACTACAGCTGTAGATATTAAAAAGGGATACCAAAAGGGTCCCACTTTATATTAAGTGTCCCTAATACCTGTGTACTTCCTAACTTACTGCCCGCTGCTGTGTAACATCAGAGTAATTACTGCACATGCTAAACCCATAGCAATTGTCTATTTAATATAAAGTGATAAACTTTATTTATCAAAAAGTGCAGTTAGTCATGTTACACATTTGTACTTACACACACCATTCTGAGGGTTGTTACATGTGTGTAGTTACAGAAATATTACAGCTGTAGATACTATGTACCGGTGGTTACACACTACATACACATCTAGTTACTATGGAAGTACACAGGTATTAGAGACACTTAATATAAAGTGGAACCCACTTTTGCAGTGCAGGTACAGACATACAATGTCTATATATCTGTAACAGTATCAAAAACTGAGTTTTGAAGGGGATTAAGACAGCTGAAGTCTTCAGTGCCTCTGAGTGACACATCTTTTGTGCTGTCATGTGTTTTGAACATCTGGAAGGAGAATGTCCTTGTGTCCTTCACACACCTGCAGCATGCAGGATGTCAGTGATTGAGGTAATTATGAGTTTTCCCCAGGGTGCTTCTGCTGTGAATCCTTTGTGGTAAATTTAACTCAATCTTTCTGATTTACACTTCTGGCGTCCAGGAATGCCAGTCTGATAGCTGATAACCAAAACTAATTAACTGCAGGGTTGTAGAAGGAGCTGCGATGTATGCTTTCCTTCAATGAGCCGTGCGATTAGCCTTCCACCTTAGAGTGGAAAGCTAAACTATGGACCGCTGGGTCTCATATTCAAAAGATCAAACTATTTGCTTTTGCATTATTTTGGTGAAGGGCACTCAGATCTCAATATAATGTCTCTTCTGTCAGGCCACTTTAATTTGTCCCTCGATTAAGGCACATGGAGTTGTCAGCTCATATCTAGATTACTTTATTACTATTGCTAATTTAAACATTCATCATGTTTTCTTGATTATTTCAGTGATCGCCTGCTTAAACTTCTCCCATCTGTTCTGAAGGGCTTAAAGCACACTGTCTGGTTTCATTACAGATCTTAAGCTTAGAACTCCTGCATGAAAACAAGCTTTACGGAACTCAAGCCTTTCAGGGCAAACAGAATAATATCTTAGTATATCGGTAATATTGTGCTGATCTGTTTGTTTTGATTTGGGGTGTTTGTGGTTTTACGTGTGAATTAAATTGTGGTGAATGGGAATGGCAATGGCAACCTTATTTATATGGCACTATTTCTTACAGCCAGAGTTGACCAATGTGCTTTACAATAAAAACTAAAAACAGCAGTTACACAATTATAATAAAACCACAGTAAACAACACATCCAACATACAACAAAAACAACAACGATTAAGTGAACGAACTGAAACGGGAGAGATATGAATCAACTCGTCTAAGTTGAGGGAAGAAATATGGAAAAGTGGAATGTGGCTTTTCCTTCACACAAAAAAAAAAACTTCACACAAACACTCTCTCCAAGCAGCAAAGAACGTTACAGCTGTGAATGTACTGCCAATAGTCAATAAAGTCAAGAAAATATAGCAACCAACAAGTAGTTCTGGCTTACTTGCTGTCCTAGAAGATTTAATATATTAATACAAAAATTTTAATTTCTATTTCATCCTTAGTAAAAGATCAGTGAGAGGAACCATAACAGACCTGTAACAGAACAACAGCAACTAACTTACTGAGAAATAAAATGTAATGTAACTTAGTTAGTAAATTGTAAAGCTAATAGGACTAGATGTTTCAATCCCTTTAGTAGGAATTTCTTGATAACAGCGGTCGGTGTGGAGTGGTTAAAAAGAGGGTAAGGTATGTCATTGGGGTCATCAGGTGGGCACCCTACTTCATTGACGTTTCGTTGATTAAAGCCCAAAAACGTCTCCAGAAGGCTCAACTGTGTACCCAGCGTCCCAGGTACACCCCCCTCCATGTCATACCCTCTATTTTCCTGATGGACTCTGCATGGCAGGGGCATCCTTCTCTCTGAGTCAGGCCTAACCCTGGCCACATACCATCTGTCTCTACCTTTGCTGCCCAAATCGGGTCTTTGCGCTTGATCCAGAGCCAGTTACTGCTTTTTTCAGCAATACTTGATATGGACTTGATGGCCTGTTGGAGAGAGTGACCCTTCACCCCTATTTTTCTCAGCAAACTGGTGGTAGATGTTGCAACAAATCCCCTGCATCCCACCTCTACTGGGAAGATGCATATCTTCCAGCCATTCTGGGCAGACCAGTCGCACAAGTTTTTTTTTGTGGTGCAGGAACGATTCTTACTCGACTTTCGTGAATCCACCGCGAATTGACGCATCCAATGGAATCTGAGTTTTTCGTTTGTGCTGGAGTTACGAAAATAACAAAATATTCATGTCCCTGACACGAATCAATAGATTTTATGCTTATTTCGTGATATTGTCACGACCAGCCGTGCGACTGGGTTGTTCTGAGATGCTTCAGCTACCAGGTCAAAATATGTGTTCTTTTTCCTCTCATAAGCCTCTTCAACCCCCTCTTCCTATGGTACTGTTAATTCCACAACATATGCCAGCTTTGTTGTTGGAGACCACAGGGCCATGTCTGGCCGGAGTGTTGTACTAACTATCTCTGGTGGAAACACAAGGGAGGGTAACAGGTCGTATGTGGCTCCAATCACAAAACTCAGCCTCGCTCCCTCCATTTGCCAGATGTCACGCCAGCTGAGTCTTTTCTTCTCCAAGCCCTCCCAGTTGGTCCATCTCCCCTGCTTAGCCATAGAGACAGCTTTAGCATGTCGCTCTCCCTCCTCTTGTCTCCTAACTTCTTCTACCACTAGCTGTCTCTTCTGCACTGATGTTGCTTTGTGCCACAGAGGAGTTTTTGGGATAAGTCCGAACCCTGCCCTTCCATGCTGTACTTGTCCCACCACATCTCTGAAGTACAGAGCAGACTTTGCACTCTGAACAGCTTTTGATGGATTCCACTTCCTACCTGCCACCACCCGAGGGGCAACCACTGCATCATCAGATTCCGTTATGGTCATGACAAGCCTTGCTTTTGTGCATTTAAACTCTTCCACGGTCCCTGTGAATGGTAATTCCAACTTGCCGTGTCCATAAAGTCTGACATAACCTAAACAACATGGAATTCCAAGCCACTGCTTCAGCTGTATGCTTATCAGCCGTTCCAACTTTTCAACCTTGGTGATCGGGATCTCATACACAGTTAAGTTAACCTTTTACGATGGAGATACTTCTGCACTTATTGGGCTTTAACTTCATTCTCGCCCATGTTATATTTTGATGAAGTTTCTCAAGCAGTCTCTTGGTGCAGGGGACAGTTGTTGTAAGTGTTGTTAGATCGTCCATATAGGCTTGAATTGGTGGTACAGTGAGAGGAACCATAACAGACCTGTAACAGAACAACAGCAACTCAGTTATTGAGAAATAAAATGTAATGTAACTTAGTTAAACTGTTAATGATTACGAAGGTGGTTACATCTTAATATTTTCACAAAGATATAGATTTGATTGATTTATTTCACAAATTGCATTGACTTAAAAATATGTTTCAGGAGTTTAGGATTCAATTAGCATTTCTATTTTATTTCCTACATGGTTTATGTTCATTTCCTTTATTATTTATTTATTTTGTTTCAAATCATTGTTAGATGCTGCTGTGTCCAGTTATAATGTAGCTGTGCAAATATTTGATTTCAAAAACAGTATTATTACTGCTAAACTACATGATTTTAAATCTTTATTTATTCTCAGAACAATCCTGAAATAAAAATAGGTGTTAGTCAGACTCTGTGGTGGCTGTGCTTTAACATTAAATTAATTTCATCTTAATTAAAGTAATGAAGCATTTTGAGACAGAGTTGTCATAGCGATTCATCCTATGGAAATGTCAGTGGATGTATATCAAGGGTGTCACTTTGTTTTAAAATGAACTCTTTGATTTGAGACAGCAATTCATCTTACTGACCCATTCAAATATGAACGAATGGCATTTAACTTCATAACCTTATCATCCTTACATATGCTGCCATTATTCAGTGGATAAATATTTAATTGTCGGTTTATCTTAATATATCACTTTTAGTTTTAGGTCAGTGGATGTACATCAAGAAAAGGGACCAAATGTGTACATTGTTTACTGATTACACCGAAATGTTTAGTGAGTCACTGCAGTCGCTTCCAGCTAATGCTAAAAGTTGAATACTAAAAAGATCTACCACTGAAAAAAGCAAATTTAGTCACAAAACTATAGTAACAAGTGACTGAGAAGAGTGTGCAGCCGATCGTGGACATAAGGCGAGAAAACTCAAATCAAATCAAATCATAGATGACAGACACTGTAATTAAAAAATAAAAAATAAATAAATAAAAATAAAAACAACAACATAATAATACTAAATACATTTTGTCATCTGCCCCTTTTACGTTTCCCTTTAAAAAGCATGAGGTCATTAGTATACTTGTCATGATCAGCTGGAGTTGCCAGCTCAGGCCACTGGAGGGCACTCCAGCGCACAGCTAACTCTGTGTGTTTTGT
>JAUMHG010000056.1:3443333-3459157 GCA_032359395.1 Enteromius anoplus
TCATTGGAACTTGAACCGTTTGGGTCCCAATAGAGTCAATTATATGGGGGAAAATCCTGGAATGTTTTCGTCAAAAAAACATTAATTTCTTTTCGACTGAAGAAAGAAAGACATGGACATCTTGGATGACATGGGGGTGAGTTAATTATCAGCAAAAGTTTTTGTAAAAATGAACTTCTCCTTTAAGCCAAACAACTAAAAAGGAACGGAGGACCCTTCACATCGAAAAGTGAAAAAAAGGGTCCTGACCAAGTGTCAATATCTATCAAAATAATATCAAACTATCAAAATAATGTGTTACCTTTATTCCATTTCTGCACAAAAAAAGTTGAAATGTCTATTCTTCTGTTGAGGTAGATTCCAGTGTGACAGCTTCTGGTTTCAGAAGTTCACTGTTCAGAATGCATGAGTGTTCATTCAGCTACAGTTGGCCTGAGCTGGTGTTACTAGAAGTCCTGTAAAGGAGGAAATGGAAAGCATGACAGCTACCTGGAATACTGAAATGATGACAACAACAAGCTTTGACACGGAGCCCTGGCCTCACAAACTGTGACTTGGCAGTAATGTAGTCTATGGTACATGAAACTGTCAAAGTTCATCACCCTGAGTGCGTTTGAGAAGCAGTAAGCAATAGACAAGGAATATTATCCTGACTGTGGAGCCAGCATTTTTCAGTTGGGAGAAGGCTTTGTGGGGCATGTACATCAGCATCCAAAAGTGTAACTGTCTATAAGCCATCACCAGACCAGACAAGTTTGTTAAAACTAAAATGTCCAAAACGGTGGCGCTCCAGGAACTAATGCAGGATTGACATGCCTTTTATAAACAAGGAAACACTTTTCAGACTTGATGTGCAGAGAAGAAAATAGTACACAAGTGTTTGTTTTCATGCCACGGACAGATTCCTGTGATAATAGCTGGTCAGGTTCTGCGGTCAGCGAACATTTTGTTGGACTGTGCATGCTTTTTTTTTTACAGGTAGGTCTCTCCTAAGCTGGAGTATAAATGGAGGGCCTTAATCTGAGACACATCCACATTCAGGAGCAGGAATGGTTCTGCTGTGCCTTAACAGGAATTTGCCAGAAAAGAAGCATAAACTTGTGATGGAAAAAGGAAGTTTGAATCCTCAAAACTGGAGCTGATGTGAAACGTGATTCACATTGGAAGTGCTGGTTATCCAGGTGTAGCCCATAAAATATGGTTAATGGCACACTTTAAGAAAATTTTTCTGCTGTGACAAAGGTGTGGAAGTAAGCAATATCTTTAAAATCAGTTATCATTTCTGTCTTTTAAGCTGTAAAATAATGTATTTAAACCCTCATGTTTGCACTTTCTTTATTGTACTTACATGGTCATAGGTTATCGTCAAGGTCTTGTCGATGTTTATGGTTTGTTTTATGATTTTGGATTTTACGGTTTGCAATTACCCAGTTATAATGAATTATATTCAAGATGTTTAGGAAATCCTTCAGTATTGCATCCCATAAGAATATAATGTATAGGTGTGAGTACCCAAATGCTCATTTACATCCTTCTTTCTATTTTGTATGTTTAGAAGGCCTTCATTATTTTTTTTTCCAAGTCTCTATAGCCTTTTTGAGCACATTACTTTGCAGGGATAGGATGACTGTATCTCCAGAGCTAGAGAGAGTGGAAAAAGTAATACAGGTTTTTGATCCGCCCAGCATTATGTGGAAGCAATGGAGAAAACTTCATCTGCTGACAGTGATGTACCAAAAGTAGGTATTACTTCATTTTCTGCGTACAATATCAAAATGACAGGAGCAGGGTAAATAACTTTGATGGCACCCTTGTGCTGAATTTGATCAGTGGATGTAAGGGATGGGAAGTCAAAATCTTTATAAGCTGGAGACAGCAATCATCGATAATATCAGAAGCCTCCCTAATAGCTATCTTTTGCTCATCCACTGTATTTGAGACCCCTGAGGGTGTAGCTCTCCGATTTTCTGTTTAATACTTACTCTTAGTGCTGAAATGAGAAAAAGTCTAAGTCAGATATGCCACATGTGCACTTTCCAAACGCTCATCAAGCACTGAAACTGAAACTAAAACTTCTTTACAAAATGACATACTTCATAATTCCGGCAATGTCAGACAAACCTCCAGTGCCACCATCATCCCACTTTGTATGCTGTAAAACACTTACGGAGTTACTGGAAGATTTGTTTGTCATTTTTATTATGGCCAGCTGCATCCCTACATAGCAGCTTATGGGTGACCATACATACCATTTTTACAGTCTTGGCAAGGATTTCTATATTGCCTAAAATATAGAGGGTTTGTCTGTTTCCGCTATGGAAACCAATTGTTGCATGACATTTGTAAGAGCTATAGAGAGCAGAGAAAATGTCTCCTTATGCTTCAGAATCACTTTCACAGCACTTTAATGTTATGCAACGATCAGTCTGCGCAGCACGCTTTATGTCAAATGAATGAACAAACAAACACTTCTAATTTGTATGTGTATTTGCATCACTTTTTTTATTCTCTGGTATCACTACCTTCTTACGCACTACAATAAGTTGATTATTTTCAATGCCAGAATGTTATTGGTCAAACCACTTTTCAATCATTACCTTCAGAAAATATGAAAAAAGGACTAAAGCCAAATATAGAAACACTAGCACGGATGTGTCCCATATTGCCACCCTAAGCATTCTTTACGTCGCATTAGGTTTTCCCAGGACTGGCATGTAGGTGATGAGCCAATACTGGTCGACTAGCAATTGATAGCAAAACATTTTTGAAATTGGTAGTTATGCTTATATTTCAAGCAAATCGGCGAAAGACCAACTATTGGACCAGAAACCTCTATCAGCTGAGGATAAGGGCACAAGAAATGGTGTATTGGGAGCAGTTTTTCTATGTGGGAAAAGGTCAAGAAACCAGTGCCGGTGTTGTGATGTCTTAAAGTCAGGTTAACTAATTATTTCTGCAGGTGACATGAGCAGTTCAACGATCAGGTTCTTTTCCACCAAGAACAAAGAACAAAAGAACAAAGAATCAAAAAATTTTTCCGACTGTGATGGAAAATCCTACACTGACCAATTGTTTTAGTGTCAAAAAGATTTGTCCATTGACAGACAAGCTGGCAGTACCTGATTTTGCTGAGTTCGACGTGTCCCTGGATCAACATCTTTGTTGTCCCTGGACCCACATTGTGATTAGCCAATCCAATTTGAAGAACCATTTTATAGTTTTTATGAAGTTTAGACTTACAATCAATGTTTGGTGCTTGTACATCAGTGTCAGTCATCTATCATTTCCTCTGATTTTAGGCATTACTCATGGGTAGGGTTAGGTTTAGGGGTAGAGATGTGGTCAAAACTAAAATTTTGGAATAAAATGTTCCAGGGTCAACAGATTATGTTAACCCAGGAACACGTAGAACTCAGTAAAATCAGGACGTGCAGACAAGCTGAGATACATCTACTGGTTATCCCTCAGGCAGAGCCACATTTGATTCAGTCATTCCTTGGAGCTTGCATTGTGCTTTCCTGTCTTGTAAAGAATGAGTGCTTAACTTTAAGTGAAGAATTTAGCTCAGTCCAGTTGTTATTTCCCTACATCTGTAAAGATAAAACAAATAGCATTCATTGCTACACCCCAAAATCTGTTCAAATGTTAAAGTGTTGAGCAAAATGCTAAAGAACTGAGCCCTTATCAAATGTTTGACTTTTTTTTTTTAGTTCAAGATACCTTCTGATGAACCTACCTGGCAAACAACCAAGACTTGAATGGTGATAGGATTGTTGAGACCGTTTCAAACTCAACTGCTGCAATGTCTGAAAAATAGGTACTGATAACATCTACTTTCTGTTTCATCCAAAATATATTCCACACGTTTAACATCCTGCCAACTGTCTTTAAGCTATAGATTTTTCTGAATGAAGAGCCCCCGACCTTTATTGCTGTCAGATTAAAACGAACCAATTCAACTGCAACAATTGCCTCCGAGGGCACTGCCATAGCTTCCAATGGAAGATATTAAGAAAGGCCAGCAGCAAGAGAGTTATTATGAAAAGTAAATGTTGTGAAATGAGATGAACAAACAAAAACATTCTTGTTCAGTCACTCACACTTCGGTAAAAATAAACTTCAGCCATCCATTTGTAATAGTTCTAGCCATGCATTTCTAATTATCCTCTGGGCGGATATCCACACTTTTGGAGATGCATTTAGTTTACATCCAGGGACAGAGCAACATTATGCTTGTGATTGACTGACTGAAATGAGTTGTTAGGAGCATGACTCCTTCATTTACATATGTGTATTAAGAGCTGTGTATAGGAAGATTGTAAAATCAAGAGAGTTATTTCAATTCAGACAAAGTACAATAACACATGTTTAATACATGAACATGGCGCGTTTATATTAAGTTGGTACAGGCACGTATTGTGGTGTTTTTATAATGTTGCTTGAGGTAGATTTTGTGGTCGTTCAGAATTCAAATATCCAGTGAGTGTCCCTATAGATTAATGCCATATCATGTTGCAAATATTCTCTACACCATACCTAAACCTAAACCTACCCGATAGTGTTAACAAATGCAAAAGTACTTCGCTAATGCAACTATGCTATTTTAACTTCCTTCCGCTGTTTCGTCGAACCGTTTAACACGGGATTCAAACTGGTGCTTTTCAGCACCTAAGTGCAACGCCTTATCACATGAGCTACCGAGTAAACTCTACTGAATTAGAAAATTCATACATATGAAGCTGTATATGTGACGACGCCATTCAAAAGTATCAGTTTTCAAATCATGCTGGATGTTAAAAATGTTTTAAAGTCATAACATAACTTTCTGCAAGTAATTGTCTGAATGACCTTTATTAATCACAAATGTCCCGGTTAATACTACTTTTGTGTGAAAAGGAATAAAAGTTGTGGGGGTTTTACTGCCTCTAGCGTTTATTTCAACTGGAAACTGCAGCGACTTGTATGTATAGGTACGTTTTTTCAGTTTTGCAGAAGTGTATGTGGAGGCACGTTTTTCCAATAAGCCTAGTTTGCCGGTCTTTGATGATTGGGGTATTTCATACTTCTCTGATCTTCTGGAAAACACCTATGTAGCTTCTGAAAGGCGGTATCAAATTAAAAAATAAATAGATAGAAGGAAAGAAATACAGAAAGAAAGAAAGAAATCAAGATATCATTATCATCATGTTCAAACGTTTACACCCCCAAGTCTTTAAGCATTAGTTTTTAATCATCCAGGTAACAGCACAATTGTATTAAATGATATTTATTTTCTAAATGTATAGCGCATGTTGTCACTAGTTATTACTCAAAACACTGCTCAGTGTCTTTAATTTTGCATGCAGTAGTAATGATCAATGGCAGAGCTTTCCTGAAAAATGTGTAATTTCTTGGTAAAGCATATTCCCGCCATTTTAAAAGCCTTGAGAAAGTCATTTAATAGAAAAACATAATTTTTACCTAATTTGAGTTATGTAAGATAAAATATGTTTACACCAATCAGACAGTGCCTGATGTATGATCTTTATACACGTACAGTTAAAAACACATGCCTAAGTATGCAGACAGCAGTGCAGACACTGGATCATTTATAAACATACTGAATAAACAGAATGTTTTTCACTTATAGATTTAGAGCAAATATGTCACTATCCATAAATAGAGATAAGCTCATAAATTGCATGACTTCAAGACTTTAGGAACTGAAACTGTAAAAAGAGGAGAAAAACAAACTATTACCAGTGATGCTTACAGCTTACCATAGAACTAGTGATCCAAGGACATTCATATATTTCCAAAAATCTGTTTTTCTAGCATGTATTTGTACCTGATTTCAATGACAACTGTGACATAGCGGAGGAGTCGTTGCATTCCATTAGCAGGCTTTTATTGAGAATAGTCAGACTAGTCAGAATAGTCCCTCTCCGGCAGGGGCAGCAGCGGGCTTAAGCAGAGAGACATGGAATGTGGGTAAGATACAGTATTCAGCTGGCAGATCAAGATGATAAAAAACAGGAGTAATTTGTCTATCGACTTTGAAAGGACCCACATACCTTGGACTGAGCTTTTTGCTTTGCAGGTGCAGACGGAGGTCCCTGGATGATAGCCAAACCCATTGGCCAGGCTGGTAGGGTGGATTGGGCTGGCGATGACGATCAGCTTGGTCAGTAACTCTCCTGATAGTGCTTTGAAGGTGGACGTGTGCAGAGTCCAAAGTTTGTTCGCTGCGTCTCAACCAGTGGTCTACTGATGGTAGGTCTGAAGGTTCACCTGACCATGGGAACAGAGGGGGTTGGTATCCTAGGACACATTGGAATGTTGGTGGCTGGTTTCCTGAGTAAGTTCTGGGCATACTCCGCCCACATGAGAAATTGGCTCCAGTCGTTCTGGTTTATACTACAGTAGGTGCACAGAAATCTGATGAACTCTTGATTGAGTCTTTCAACTTGCCTGTTGGATTTCGGATGGTACCCCCAGGTGAGGCTCGCGTTGATATTGAGTTTGTTGCGGGAAGCCTTCCAGACACTTGAAGTGAATTGGGGTCCTCTATCTGACATTATGTCTTCGGGGAGACCGTAGAAACTGATCCATCAACACTTGAGCGGTTTCCCAGGCAGTGGGTAGTTTAGGCAGCAGCACCAGGCAACAGGCTTTGGAGAACCGATCAATAACAGACAATACAGTGGTGTGATGGTTGGAGGGTGGTAAATCGATCACAAAGTCTATGGCCAGATGTGACCAGGGTCGCTGAGGTATAGGTAGGGGTTGGAGTAGTCCAGCAGGTTTTAGTCTCGATGACTTAGAGTTTTGGCATTCGACACAGGCTTTAATGAGGGTAGAGACGTTGAACTGGTTGGACACCAGCGCGGTGGTCGCCAGAATACCAGGATGACCGGCACTGGGATTGTTGTGGACGAGGTGCAGGATACGAGGACATAAAGGTTCTGGCACGTACAACTTGGAGGTCGGGCATTCGGGTGGGATGGGTTCTGTAGCTTGAGCATCACGGATCTCTCTGATAATGTCCCATTGAACCGGTGCTAGAATGACGGATGGTGGGATGATGGTTTCTGGCTTATTCACCTCGGTGATAGAGTCATACTGGCGTGAGAGAGCATCCGCTTTGACATTCTTAGAACCTGGTCGGTATGTAATCTGAAAGTGGAATCTGGAGAAAAAGAGAGCCCATCTTGCCTGCCTGGCGTTCGCTTAGCGGATCGTAGTTTCGATGGTTGGTGAAGACTAGAAAGGGTTCCTTCGACCCCTCGCCATTCTTCAAGCGCTGCCTTCAATGCCAGAAGTTCTCGGTTGCCTACATCGTAGTTCCTCTCTGCCTGATTCAATTTGCGAGAGTAAAAGTCGCAGGGATATAGCTTAAGGGGGTCCCCCTGGCGTTGGGGCAGAACAGCACCAATAGACGTTGGAGGCGTCGACTTCGACGACAAACTGACGTTCTAGGTCGGGGTGGCGCAGAATGGCTGTGGTTGTGAATCTATGCTTGAGATCCTGGAAGGCGTTCTCACTTTCCATGGAAATCGGCGATGGCCCTTGCGGGTTATGGATGTCAATGGAGCGGCCACCTTGAAATTCCGGATGAACCGTCGGTAGAAATTGGTGAATCCTAAGAATCTTTGTAGTTCTTTCAGGGTCTCGGGTTTTGGCCAGTTGACAGTTGGTGACCCTAGTTTCGTCCATAGCGACCCCGTCGGCGCTGATTATATAGCCCAGGAAGGAAATCTTTGTTTGATGAAATTTGCACTTGGAAATCTTGGCGTAGAGTTGGTGATCAATGACTTTCTGCAGAACGGCTCTGGCATGACTTATGTGGGATTCCAAATCCTCAGAATAGACCAGAATGTCGTCGATGTAGACGATGATGAATTCATTCAGCATACTGCTGAAGATTTCGTTGACCAGAGACTGGAAGACAGCCGGACTATTGGATAGACCGAAGGGCATAACCAGATATTCGTAGTGGCCGTTGGTGGTTGAGAAGGCCATTTTCCACTCATCACCATCCCTGATTCGCACTAGATTATAAGCACTGCGCAGCGTACTGTTTAGGCGGCGGAGAGCGAATAATGTGATCCGTGCGAATAGCTAGGTCCATCTATTGATCCAGAGTCTTATCCTCATCCCAATTAGACAACTCCGATTGTAACTCCTCTCTCAATCCCCGGTGGTAAATAGTGAGCAGCGGATTGCTCTCCCATCCAGTTTGTGCTGCGAGAGTTCTGAATGTCATGGTATACTCCGCTGCGGTAGATGTGCCCTGCTTGAGTGTCATCAGCTCGTCTTTAGCATTTCTCCTGTCAGCTGAATGGTCAAACACTTCCCGAAACCGACGTAGGAAGCTTGAAAATGACGGAAATGCCATGCGCCTGCCTCTCCATAATGCAGTCACCCAATCCAGTGGTTTTCCCTCTAACAGTGAGCAAACAAGCGACACCTTGCTGTCGTCGGTGGTAAAGCAACTCGCTTGTTGTTGCATGTAAATCTCACATTGCAAGAGAAAACCTTCACAATTGCCGAGCGCGCCATTGTATTTCCCTGGCAGCGCTAAACGAGCCGGAGTAATAATTGTAGTTGAGGGGAGAGCTGGCACAGATACTGGGGCTGGCTGGCTTTGAGCAGTGGCAGCGGTAGTTAGAGCTTGCATGGAGCTGACAAGTTCCTCGGTCAACTTAGTGAGACTTACTAGCTGTTGGTGATGTGTATCAAGTTTAGAGGCTTGACAGTTTCCCTCTCTGATGACTTCAAATAAAGCCGCTGGATCTTGTTGTGGCTTCTGTGACATAGCGGAGGAGTCGTTGGATTCCATCAGCAGGCTTTTATTGAGAATAGTCAGTCAGGCAGAGATCGGTAACCAGGCAACAGCAGTGTCAGAGAATATCCAGAAATCGTAGTCATAAGGGAGGCAATAGGTCAGGGCAGGCAGCGAAAATCAAATATCCAATAAACAATCCAAAGACGACAACAAGAGGAAAACACTCAGTAGTGACTGCTAGGCAAATCAAGACTTCACAAAGAGACACACAAAACATGGCGTTTAAATAGTCCAGATAACAAGCTACACCTGGTAGCGGAACAAGCTAAGGTACGTGGGTCAAATGAGTCCGGGTAGGAACCTTAGTATTTCGGCGAAGGTTCCCGCTTCTGGGAACTGGAGAGGGCCACAGAGGTGCGGCTTGTGACACCAACAAAGCACATAAAGCACAACCTTGGTGTTTTTTTCTGTTAGACATCAATGTACAATATACCTAGATCTAAATCCAGATAAACACATATATATATTTTTTATTGTCCAGCTATAAATTAATTAAAGAAAAAAAAACTACATACAGTAGACTTTATGACTTTCTGTACACTTCTTTGAAATGATGTGTAATGTGAATGCTAAATATACTGTTGTGCTGGTTGCATGAAACTGAAGTGATGATTAAACGATTCCCACTATTAACTAACTATTAACTATAACTTTTTGCTTATTAATTAATAGTCAGTTAATACATCTAATATTTAATCATACAGGATAAGACATTAATATGTGCTTTATAAATACTAATAAACAGTCAACATGCCTGTAATATGCATGTTAATAAACAACTAGTTCATAGTGAGAATTGGTGTTTACAATAAAGTGTTACCAAATATTCTTACCAAGTCTCATCTTTTCTTTCCTTTTTTTTTTATAATAAAAACTTTACAGTTACAAAGAACATAAGATGTCAATATTACAATACAATGTATGATGTAGGGTTTGACTTTACCCCTAAATTCAATGTACACAACAGTAACTACAAATCCACTTTTGTGTGCCTGGAATCCAATTGTTTTTGCAAATTGCAGTGATTCATTTGCTTCTATTTTCTGTAGTCTTTGGCAGACTGTAAAAAGATAGCTTATTTTCTTATTGAACCCATTTGTGCAGTCAATTGAACAAGAGCTCTTTCCCATTTTAGAAGTGTTTCAGGCTGAACACTAATGCTGCCACTCAGTCTTTCTGTGCTCAGTTGGTGTAACTGCAGGGATTTCAGTCTGCCGTGACGTCATGTGTACAACATCTATACACTCTCACAAATAAAGGTACAAAAGCTATCACTAGGGAGATACTTTTTCAAAAGGTACCCTTTTGTACCTATTAAGTTTAAATGTGTATACTTCAAGTACTAAACAGTACCTTTAAGGTACCAAAATAAACCCTTTCAATTCAAACATGTACCTTTTGAAAAGGTACCGCCCAGATACAGCTTGTGTACATTTGTGAGAGTGTAGAAAGATGTACAGTAATATGCTTTTCACACAGATAATGGTCACTTGAAAAAGTCATAAAATCCCTGCTGCTGTCCCTATATCAGATTTAGAATTGCAAAATACATCATGGATGCAAATAAATATTTCCTCTTAAAGATAATGGTCAATGATGGTAGCTTGTTGGTATATGCTGCTGCTGATGTTGTCTAGCCCTATCACTGAAGGCACACTAACACTACACATTTTTAGACTCTTCTGATTTACGTCATCAGCTTGTTACTATATTATTACTAGAAGAGAACTCTTTTCAACACAGAGGATCTCTTTTCTCGGTATGGAGATGGATTCCGTCGAAAAAATAGTGTGCCTTACGCAGGAACGTGCTCAGTCAGTGGTTCACAGCCACGTCCGTCCCTGGTTCCTTTCTTCCCCGAGGTGCATGAGGAGGTGACTCGCTCTCATCTTCTGCCCAGTCACTGTAGAGCCATGGCAGCTCTGACTGCCAAAACCTACAGTGCAGCCGGGCAGGCTGCTTCAGCTCTACACGCAATGGCCATCCTGCAGGTCCACATTCTGGCAGACTGGTGAGTCCGATGGTTCCATTATCGACGAGACTGGAGGCATGGGCCGTGCTTTCCAGCCCTTCGAAATGGCTCCTCCAGACGATCCGGTTTGGCTATGCGATGCAGTTCGCCCGGCATCCTCCCAGATTCAGTGGCGTGCTCGAGACTGTGGTGGCAGCCCGAGACGCCTCTGTTCTGTGCGAGGAGATTGCTGTCCTTCTGGCAAAGGATGCAATAGAGCCGGTCCCTCCAGCCGAGATGAAGTCAGGGTTTTACAGCCCTTACTTCATTGTGCCAAAGAAGGGTGGTGGCCTCCAGCCCATCTTGGACCTGCAAGTTCTGAACCGCCCCTTACACAGGCTGCCGTTCAGAATGTTGACGCAGAAACGCATATCAAATGCATTCAGCTCCAGGATTGGTTCGCAGCGGTCGACCTGAAGGACGCTTACTTCCAGTTAGACTCAGTGAGTATGACAGCGCGCCTCACAAAGGAACGCGCTCAGTTAGTGCTGGCCTGCCTGAGTTCCCTCCTAGGCAGGAGAGTGGTGTAACTGAAAGACTTTCAGAGGCTCCTGGGGCATATGGCATCCACAGGCGCTGTAACGCCGCTGGGATAACTCCATATGAGACCACTACAGCACTGGCTGAACTCCCGGGCCCGAGATGGGCATGGCGCCGCGGCACACTCCAAAGTGTCGCCGCACATTCAGTCCCTGGAACGACCCTGTGTTCTTGCGGGCCGGAGTGCTCCTGGGCCAGGTGTCTCAGCACACTTTCATCACGACAGATGCCTCCAGTGTGGGCTGGGGCGCTGTGTGCAACCGGCAGGCAGCCTCGGGGCTCTGGACAGGGCCCCAGTTGCTTTGGCATATCAATTGCCTAGAGTTGGTAGCAGTGCATTTGACCCTGCAGCGGTTCCGGCCGCTACTGCAGGACCAGCACGTGTTGGTCCGGATGGACAACACTGCGACTGTGGTGTATATCAACCGGCAGGGTGGTATACAATCGCGTCGCATGTACCAGCTCGCACAAATCACCGGTTCCAATCCCTGCGTGCTGTTCACATCGCGGCGGAGCTCAATCGTGCGGCCGATGCGCTTTCACGACAGCACCGTGGGGACCCTCGGCACGGACGCACTGGCACACAGCTGGCCGGAAGGCCTACGAAAGTACACCTTCCCCCCGGTGAGCCTGCTCGCACAGACACTGTGCAAGGTCAGGGACTGGTTGCGCCATACTGGCCCACCCGGACCTGGTCTTGGTCCTGCTCCTCGTGACAGCTCCTCCCTGGTGCATACCTCTGAGGCAGGATCTCCTCTCTCAGGGGTACGGCACCCCAGGTCTTGTTGATAGCGCGCTACTGCCCGACCCGGACCAGGTTCCCAAAACTCATGCTCCTTGTGACAGCCCCTCCTTTGCCGATTCCTATGAGGAAGGACGTCCTTACTCGGAGATGGGGCACCCACGTCCAGACCTCTGGAAACTCGATGTCTGGTCCCTGGACGGAACGCAGAGGTTCTAGGTGACTTCTAGGTGACCCTACCCCTACCTTCAGCAAGAGCGCCATCTACGAGAGTTTGAAGTGAAGTGGTGTTCTTCTCACAAGAGGACCCCCGGAGATGCCCGCTCTGAGTTTTGCTATTATCTCTGGAGCAGGGGTTAGGGCGAAGCTGTCTCCCTCCACCCTTAACCCTCTGGAGGCCAAGGTGATTTTGGGGCCCCTGAGATGTCTTGACATGCCCTGACATTTGTGCTTCTATCAGCTACTTATTACATTGTATTGGCCAAGATGTTTTTTTTATTTTTTTTTTCAGCACAAACTGTGCTACAATAATATATGAGAAAGGCAAATGTACATGCTTGTGTTTTGTAGAAAAAAAATATTATGCGTGGTTAGTAAGTTTTGGAAAAAAAAAATTAGCTGAAATAAGGTTAAAAAAAAACACTAAATGGGCCTGAATAAGACTTTTGAGTAACCAGTCTTGTAGGCTAGAATATTTTCTTCACAATTATGTGAAAAGTATTCTGTTCTTTCATTCACAGAAATGACAATGATTTACATTTTGTGAGTCAGTTTTTGGGTCAGCACTGCTGTATGCGTGGGAGTGGCAATGAACATGAATATTTATGCAATTCACACCTGGAGAGACAAAAGACACTCCCCCACTGGCTAATGTTCCCCTATCAAGGTAGAATGCTGTGAGGCAGCCTAAAGAAACAATGTGACAAGACTTAAAGATTTGAATCTTTATTATTGTAATTGCTCTGTGTTTACAAGTGTTTTACAAAATATTATAGAAAATTAGTTTACATTAAAGTTTACAGAAGACATTGCAAAAAATACAAAACCAAAAAACCAAGGCAAAACAGTGCAAACAGGGACAGTGCAATAAAAAGCAACAGTGTTTAGTGTTCACAAGGAGAGACGAGAGTATTACAGAAGGATAGATGGTTTGTTTGGTTCACTCACCCACCTATGTGCAACCTACTCACTTACATGGTTTTAGACATAATTACATGTCATGTTATGTTTAGATGTTATGTTCTGGTTAGGGATGACCCGATCCAGATCGGCCTATCTGTCTATCTGGCCTATATGTCTGTGCACGTACTCTGTATTATTCTCCATCACACTGACCTTTAGTGGCACCCAAGTCTTCAAGCAGTTTGGCTTTGGCCTTTCATACTTCTGGCTCCACAGCCATTTACTCCACTGGTTCTCCACCACTCATGCAGTACCATGTGGCTGCTATTGCTGCAAACCACAACCCCATAATGGTAAGCATGACCTGTTCATCAGGTTCTTTTAGGGGAACCAGAGGGTTGAATCCTCCACGGCCCCCCACCAGTGCTAAGAGCACTACAGCAGGCTCATTTGAGCCCTTGCCAGCAGCTGCCTGGTGGCATTGGTCTCCATCAAGAGGGTAGGGGACCTGCATTCATTTTCGGTCAACGAATCGTGCCTTGAGTTTGGGCTGGCAGATTCCCAGGTAACACTGAGGCCGCAGCCCAGCTATGTGCCCAAGGTTCCACTGCTCCACTTAGAGAGAAAAAATCAGGTGGTGAACCTACAAGCGCTGCCCTCGGAGGAGGCAAACCCAGCCCGTCTGAGCACTAAGATGCTACGTTGACCAGACACAAGCTTCAGGACATCAGACCAGCTCTTTTTCTCCAATTTTCTTTATGCACTGAAATACTGTACTTATGCGTATCCGTCCTGAGACCTCCTACAGGAAGGCTGGACTTCCATACGTCTGTTCAATAGAACGGGACATTCCCAATGTTCCAGTTACTGAATAGTAATGCTTCGAGAACATTAGCTGGCCTCTTGCGGTGAGTCTCGGCATACGCCAAACAGTGGGGGCTTGGGAGATACCCGCAGAACACTGGAAGGGGCAGCGTCCATGGCGTTTTGGTAGAGGATCCTAATTCGTTTGTCATATCCGACGTGACTCGGAGTGACCGAGGTAACAAAAGCCTTTTTTTATTTATATTTTTACAAATAAATGCTGTTCATGTAAATCCTGGATCTTTCTATTCATCAAAGAATCGTGGAAAAACTTACTTTATTGTTTTAAATTATGAATTAAATAATTACTAAATATATTTAAAAAGAAAGCAGTTTTTTATATTGTAAATATATTTCACGATATTACTGCTTTTGTTGTATTTTTAATCAAATAAATGCAGGCTTGGTGAGCAGAAGAAACTTTTTCAAAAACCTTATTGTTCAAAAACCTAACTGGTAGTGTGTGTAAGTAGTATGTTATATAAAAGAATACAATTTTAGAATGTCATGTTTAATTCAGTGACAAAGTGGCTTTTTTGTAGCTGTAAAGAATTTCCCAATTTTTATTTTATTTTTATTTTTTTTCTTGCAATAACCATGCCACCTTTACCAGGCTTTTCAGCGGGTTCCTGACTGAGAGGGAAGCTGTTTGAAAGCCTAACAAGGACAGGACAGTAATGTTGTGTTTCCCTTCAACCATGAGGCCAAGTTCTCACACATCCAAAACAATAAGTGACTGCTTTTATTCTCACTAACTGCAGCATATATGTCTATACTGTGATCTTCTCCATCAGCCTGTTTATTGTTTTACATTGGTCTGATGTGAATGATCCCTCACTGATGAACATATGGTTTGATGTATACGGCAAATAGCAGGAGATCCACAGTTTGTTTGATGAATGAAGAGCTTGTTGTTTCTGAGAATAAGGGTTTTGAGATTGATGAAATTAGCATCAAATATGAATCATCAAGATAAAGATAGGTCCATGAAGTATGTATCACAAAGGAGAAATAGCCTGATGCAGTCCATAGATACCTCACATTTAAAATGGAATGTTTTTAGTATAGTCACAACTAAATTAAATGTAAGGAAAGAAATTCTAGAATTCTAATTCTAATTCTAGTAGGAAAGTCTAGTGGATTGTCCTTTTGTCAAGTCAAGTCAAGTCACTTTTATTTCTATAGGGCTTTTAACAATACAAACTGTAGCAAAGCACTGAACATTATCAAGTAAAAGAACAAAAGGAATGGTAATCCATAATGACGAGAAATTAAACAATTTATTTATTAAATGCAGAGACGTCTCTGTAGTCAAGACAATGATAATCACTAGAAATCAGGTGTCCCCAACTAAGCAAGCCAGAGGCGACAGCGGCAAGGAACCAACACCCCATTCATGAGAGAATGGGGAAAAAAAACCTTGGGAGAACCAGGCTTAGTTGGGTCCGGTTCTCCTCTGGCCGGACGCCCAGCAACTAATTTCCAGTTCAATTTTATACACATGTCAGATTGTGTAAAGAACTTATAGGGTTTGTGTGTGTGTTTGTGTGCATCTGGTTCTGGTGATCTGTCCACGGAGCTCATCTAGGTGGTCTGGTCTCCAATGAAAATCATCTCTTTTTGCTGGTACACCATCTGATGTGGATACGGACTGAGGAACAGAATAAGAGAGAGACAGACTAATATTAGCGTAGAGGCCATTCTTTTTACGATGTAAC
>JAUMHG010000056.1:3463249-3490950 GCA_032359395.1 Enteromius anoplus
CTTTTGAATGGGATAATTTTTATTAATTTAGTTGTTATTTTGTCTTGTGGAGTATATGTTAACATTAGTTTTGACATGCGTCTATTTTGTTTCGGTAATTAATATTTTGCACATTCTGGAAGGTGTGTGTAAACTTATGAGCACAACTTTATGAAGAGACATAAAAATGCACTTCATAATAGGAATGACAGAAGGTATTCAACACCGCATAACTGTTTCTTATGAGACCGCTCTTCATGATGTCTCTACACACCTGACAGTTTTAACAAGACATCATTGTAGATACAGTCTGTTATTCAGAAGAGACTGATAGCGAGCCAGTGATGAGGTGTTTTCCAATTACACATATATTGTTTCTTGTCAGTAAGGAAACAGACAGACTGAAGGCTCTCCTATACTAATGACTTCAACTTTGACTCACTTTGTCACTTCACAGCTCAATCAGTGTGTAAACAGTATTCTGCCATTGTTAGTCAAAGCATGGACCGCTGCCAGTCATGAGGCAGAGCCGCTGACAGCGGGAAGCTTCATATATCATGAAAGCTGACTGAAGAGCAGAGAAATGACACATCCGGGCCGCCGCTTCGAGATCACTCTCAGCCCACAGGACGTCACAGGCTGCAGCTTACGTTATCTCGAGGGCCGAGAGCATCGCTGTGGCTCCCGCTCTCACAGCTTTTGCTGAAGGAAATTTTCCACTCACATCTGCCAATGCTGCACATTTCCATCGCTCACATCTCCATCCACTCTCAGCACTGCAGCATCTCATTCCTCACCCAGCCCCCCGCCGCCCACATCCAGCCGAATAACCCTCCTCCTCTGTTTGTTCCAGATGAAACCTTCAATCGCTTTGACAAATGCACAGTCCATCATGGTAATGAGCTTCTGGAAGCTTGTGTTGTCTGGAAAGTCGTCGCCAATCAACTCTTAATGGTAGTTTCGTTAATAAGTTTGGATTTTGTGCTACTCGTTGTTTCAGTCGTCTAGAGTAGTTCTTTGGACCACAGCATGAAGAGATGAATAGGTTACACACTCCATATTGTTGGATCAGTTATTATTTTGTTTTCACGTCCATCTAATTGGGCAGTTATTGATGAAAGATGCTGCCTTAAGCAAGAAACTGCTCAAGTGTCTGCTTGGTTTTGTTATGATGGTTTGTATGTCTCATTTTAGGGTTATGTTCTGGAGAAATGTTGTTGACCAGGCTCTTCAAGGATCTCTAATGATCTTGTCTGCCCAGTTTGTGTAGACCGTCAGATCTTCTCTGTCAGCGTGGATTATTAAGAACTGAATGCATAAAAATTGCTTTTCAGGCATAAACAGATGCACAGTGAGTACGGAATGTATTCAGATACATTACCCTTAGGTTTTTAACTTTTTGTTACATTGCAGCCATTTGCTAAAATCATTTAAGTTCATGTTTTTCCTCATTAATGTTCACACAGCACCCCATATTGACAGAAAAACACAGAATTGTTGACAAGTTTGCAGATTTATGTTAACATGTTAAACAGCAGTTAATGATAAAATGTGGACATTTAGCATTTAGCTGTGTCAAATATCCTATTATTTTAACTTTGACCACAAATTTTAAGTCCAACATTTAGCTATTCAAATAAATATTGCATTAAGCATTACTAACAGACCTGTGTGGTTTGCAGACACAGGACATCCTAACACTTTTTCTTAAATCCTGTTATATTCAAAAAAGAGGCTGCATAAACTCTAATCTCTCTATTCCACTCGGAAAGATGCTCTGTCAGGGGTTGGTGAATATTCTTATACTTCATGTATGCTGCTTAAAGGAGACAGTGCTGTTCCCAGCCGCTGCCAGCAATTTATTTTAAATGCTAAAATCCATTTGACCCTGAGATGAACATTTCACGATTGCTTTTTCACCGCTTTATGAAACACAATGGCTGTGTATCACCCAGCACCTCTGCAGACATAATAATCTTCCCTCTGGACAGGGATTGCTTTACTCTCCTGGACCCACTGCAGTCGTACTAACAGATGGATCTTTTCGTCTCTAGAAAGACATTGTCCATCTGGTTGGGTCCTAACTTAATTGGTACATTTCGTATATGCATCCCTTCTCAAAAACACCTGAATCAGCTTAGTTTGTATAATAGTTAATGGAGACTCGAAGAACTGAGACATCCAAAACATGTTCTGAAATGCATGACATATATAAACATAAGCATCTCATCTGCTCATTTAATTGTATTTCTTGCCAAGCCTGAAATCCTTCCATTATTCACCCATTATTAAAAATCACATTCGGCAATAACCTTCTCCGGTAAGATGCTAATTAATATGTTGAGTCACTAGCTTTTGTATTGGGAAGCAGTGTCGAGTCTAGGCTTCTGTGAATGGTGCTTTTAAGGATAAATATCTCTGTTTTTGTTGCCTCTTCAGTCTTCTGTCTCTCAGTGTCACAATACAGCTGTAAGGCTTTGAGCTGAATAAGTTTGCAGTCTGTCGGCTTTGATGAATGAATAATGCATATGCACATTAAGGTTAATTAAATAGGAGCCTTTCTTTGCTGTGATATAACCTGCATAGAGATGAATGTAGGAGACAACCATGATTTGGCGCTCTTAAATCCCAGGTTATATAACCTGCAAGCAAATCTACTAGAAAAAAATCAAGATTACAAATAACTAACTATGAAAAATGTCCATCATGTGCATCATTCCATCTACTTTCTATCTACATCTCGGTTATGAAAAATGCACTTAGTCATTTAACAGAAGCATTTACATCAATGAGGAAGATCACAAGTAATTCACACTAGCCAAGACTAAGAGTGAAAGAAACAGAACTAGATCAGAAGTAAAAGTATACAGGATAGCAATGTTTGAAAGAAGACATGTATAATTGTGGCCTCTCTTTATTAGGTGTCTTTGACTTAAATATACTTTCATTCATTGCCAGACACTTCTATCCAAAGCTGCTTCCTCTGCATTTAAGGTTTATATTTGATCAGTCTATGCTTTCTGTGAACTGAATCCATGAGCCTGGCATTGCTAGCAGCATGCTCATCTGTTTGAGCTATATTTTATTTTGGTCGTGTACACAAAAAAATATGGTATACAATAGCAACACCCAGAAAATCTCTTTAAGTAAAATGATCGTTCAGTATCATGCATGTCCATAACATAAAAAATGCATCATAAAAATGCATTAAAACATAATATTATGGTTAGGTTACACACTGAAGCATCAAACTGAAAATGGCTCTCTAAAACAGTCATGGGTGGTCAGAGAGAGTCACAGGACCTGTTTATTGTGGTTCTGTAGGCACTGATGCTGATGATGAGGGGACAAGAAAGCATGACGGGACACACATGCTCATAACGCACTCCATGAACTGTAAATATTGACCCAAGGTACTGCTTCACTTTCTTTCTAAGCCATTTTGGAAACTCTGAAACAAACTGAAAGAGAAATGGCCACACGCCTGTAGAGCTCTTCTTGAGCTCTCATTGAAAATCTATTCTGAAAGGATAAATAGTAGATAGTGGAAATAATTCAGTTATACAACTTGAAGTAGGTCTGTTCATTTCTAAGCACCAGATGGGCATCAAATGTTGCTTTTAGACAGCTGAATCATGACATTCTGTGGAATGCATGGCCTCATCCGCTGTAGCAGTAAGCAGACAGCTCTCAATTGGGTTAAAACGGCATCAGCAGGGGTAAATTATATGGCAGATTAAAGAGAAACCAAACCACACACACAGGACCCTTAACCCTAAAGTGCTGCATTATTCAGGAATTCATTAACTCACGACTCTCTGTACAAAACATGTTTTGGGACTGAATGCTGTAAGAATCGCTAAAACAGCTTTTATTTGCATATTTTCATGCCAGATCTCATTACATGCAGTCAATATTATTTCTCCTACTGAAAAAAGAAAAGATGGTATACAATGGCCAAAACTGCAGTTATGGCATTAGAAAGTTTCTCAACTAATTTTGACCATGCCTTAATTAGTCTTGATTTAGACCTTGCTGTTGTACGTTCTAATGTTTTTTTTATTCTATGAGCCATATTTTATCAGTGTGGGTTCATGCCAAATGTTAAAGATTACATTCTTTGCTGCAGTTGTCTGTAGAGATCAGGTTCTGTCTTTGCAGGCAACTTTAATGGCAAAAAATACTATATTTTTCCAGTCAGAGGCAGACACAGGAAGCTTTCAAATAACAGAATCCATCATAGTTTTTTGCCCGTCTGAATGCTAAAACCTCGTCAGCCCAGCAGTGGTGTCTAGACTCTTGGAGGAAGACTATGAGAGTGGCGAAGACGACGCGTGAGGTCTGTGTGAAGGCAGGTTGAGTGCAGCCATCATCTGTTGCGGTCATATACCTCACTTTTCATCAGCTCACGTCTGCTGTATCCATGGCAACACTTCAGCTAGTCATGCCCTTGGGATGCATTTCTTGACAGTATTACTCTGTCTCCATAGCTGAAAAGGTTGGCCTAATCCTGAAGCATTGTTTTGTATGCATGTTTCCTCTCTTCTGGGTCTTTTGTTGTGTGTATCTTCCTCTAATAGGGATTTATTTGATTTAAATCTAACTGATAATGACAGCAGCTCTTTCGGGTCGTCTCACTAATGTCATTACAGTAGTGTACTCCTAAATTAGAACTGATGTTCTCTAAATTACAGTTATTTACCGGAATACTGTAGCAGTCAAGTTAAAATCTGTCAGTAAACAAGCGTCTGAACACTCCAGTAATCTATGTTATGTAAGTCAGAGATCTGAACAATGACTGAGCTTATACCACAATATCCAATCAAAAGTCTGCATTAGTATGTGTGCTGTTAAAAATACAGGAAGACAAAGAGGTGCTAGAAATTGTGAAAAACTAAACAGATTTTATTATTTTATGAGAAACACCAGGGGCAAAATTAATACTTACTTTCAGTTAAACATAACTAAAACTGAGAAAAGAGAAGAAGAAAAAACCCTCATTATGCATACAGTAAGTAACCTTTAAGCAATAACATCTTTCTTTGCCAAGTTTATAGACCAAATAAGATTTTTTGGCAAATTGATAAGCACACCAAACATGAAATTCTTTAAATATCTCGTACTAACACAAGCATCATTATTACTATTGTTCATCCTTGAGTGCCTAAAAATCACATTATGATTTTTTTTTTTTTTTTTTGTATTTTAAGATCATTAATTAATATTTATGCAATAGTTACTTCTCATTGAAAATAATGATTGAATTTTAAAAGGATATATTTTTTTAGTAATATTGTTATTAAGTTTATTTATTTAGATATGCATATAGAGATTTAGAGATAACAACTTTTTGTAAATGTTTTGATTTTTTTTTTGTTTGTTTGTTTTTGTCTGAAATATTAATTTGAAGCATCAGTTTTAGTTTTGTTAATATTGCAGTTATACCTGGACACAGAGAAAGTGTTTAGTTACACAAAACATTGAACTATATAAATGTAACAAAATAAACGGGAATGGTTTATCAGAGCTTAATTCTTCTTGGTCTCATCTGATTTGGTTTTCTGACTAATTTATTCTTTTTGTCAATTTCCCATTAATTTCCTATTGTTGGTCAAGACCACAGCTATGCCCTCATTTTGTGTGCGTGCACACATATCAAATGCCATAAAAGTCACGAAGTTTCAGATGCTGTGATAAAAAAAAAAATTCTAAACTGAAAAATTGTTTGTTGAACGTGAGCGAAAAGCAGCATAGGATTAAACTGACGTGGTGAAAGTAAGGAATGATTGCTGGGACTGTGGTGGAGATGCTGGCTTCTCAATCATCATCCTGGCCTGAGGTTCGCACAGGCATTCACATGTATCATCACCTGATGGAGAGTAAACCCTGGTGACACGTCCCATCCCGCGCGCAGCTCCCCTCTAGCGGATGAGTCATCATGCTGGGTGAAGTTAAGGTTACCGCTGCCTCAAATACAGACTTCCACTGCTGCCTGAAGTGTTTTAAGCATACAGCAGGAAGAAAGTGCTAGGAAGAGTCTTGCGTGAATAAACAAGCTGCTGTAGCCATGACCTTCAGAAACAACCGAGAGGAACATGATGACTGAAGATTGTCACTTTGTTGTGACACGTTCACAGCCAGACGTCAGCTGCCTCTGCTCTACAATATTACCATTCCTACTAAAACCTCTCCATTTTTCTTTCTTTGTCTCACTTTGTCTCGTTCTTTCTTACTCTTGGCAAACTCACTGCACAGAATAATAACAGTCTTTTTTGAAATCTATTACTTCAGCCTCAATCAACAAGGCCATGTCTGATTCACAGCTGTACTAAGAGTTTTAAGTGCTTTGGGTATAATACATCTTCCACATGGGCTCTGTTTATCATTCAAGTCCTTTATATATGCCATGGTTTTAAGAGAGAAACTCTGTACATAGCGATGTACATCAAACTGTACACGCAGTATGCAAGTATTTATTTATTTATTTTTTTAAATAATTAATAAAATTTAAACAAATAGCTAGATTAGATAGATAGATTTTTATCACATTATTATTAACTCTTTATTAATTACTTATAACCTTATTACTTATTACTATAATTACTTATATCCTTAAAAAGTTTTCAATTACAATTTTTTATACATATTCAGCTCATCTAAATCAGATATGTTTGTGCTTTTCGGGGTTTGTTAAGAAGTGGAAGAGCAAAGGTTCTGTGGCGGTATTTAGATGGTGAAGGAACTGAATAGTAGGAGGAAAGTTGACATTTTGAAGAGGCAATAGTGACCCAAAAGAAGAGCAAGAGCACAAGAGAAACATCTGACTTCAGTGCATTAATACTGTCATTCACTGGTGTTTGAGACAGCTGCAGGCAGCAGGTCTATAAACAATTTTGTGCCATCAAAGCATGTTTGATTTAGTTTACCACAAACTGTTAATTAATACATTAACTAACATGCAGTAACTAACATGTAATAAAGGTGGCGTTACTCATGCTGTAATGCATGAAGTAAGTTCTTGATTAATACATGTCTTAACTCATCATTAGTTTATAGTCAAGTAATTGATAATTCATGTATTAGTACATGATAATTCAGGTACTGTAAAGTTCTAAAAATAGAATAGAGTGTGCACATGTTAGGTCATGTTGTTGTTGTTTTATTAATCTTTTTCTTTCTTTCTTTTTTTATAAATGAGCAGTCAGACTCAACAAAATGACAAATCTATAGCAGTTTAACATCTGGTCAGGGATGGTCTTTCTGTGTAGCAGAGAAGATGGACTGAATCAGGTCCCTTTGGTTGCATATGTACCATCAGTGGAACAGACCTCAACTTTTCTGGGAGGAAATACGTTGCTGTTTTGCAATATAGATCATACCAACTTATGTTCTGGTTCCATATTCATAATTGCACCAATCTCATTGGACAGTTCTAAATACCCCGGCTCCATCAGACTTGTAATGGTGGTGAAGTCAAAAGTAGGATGATTAGTGGCATGCTGCTTCCAGGACCTTGACATCTCCTAAAGGAGGTAGCATGTATTGGGCCTGATGTGCCAGTCCAGCTTCAGCTTCTCAACACTGTGCTATGGCGTAAACTCTCTCATTTGAAATGCAGCGCATGTGGTCCAGTGACAGAGAGTGAGAGAATGAAGGAAAATTCTGTGTGCTCCCTTTTTCTAGCCTCCAGCTCAACATCGGATTCCCAGGACCCTACTTCATGTGTCACTTTGCCTGCTGCAGAACTATAGCAATTTACCTCCTTCCCCTGGAAGGAAGCAAGTGAGAGCTCTCATCCTAAAATTATCAGAGTGCATGCATTTGGAGCTGTCATCATGCTGCTCACCCAAACACTTAACACACCTCTCATGCAAGTCCTCACTCAGAAAATTGAGACAACATTGTCTTCCCCCCTGAGGAAATACAATATCTATTTCATGATGGTCGCTGAAACATGATGGCAGGCTTCATAAACCACCTTCTTGGAGAAGAGATATCTTAAAATTGATGGTACGGGTACATCCTTTGAGGCCTTGATGATGAGGTGTCCCTAAGGACAGCATTAGAACCACCTTCCAGTGCATTGCCATGCTTTTTTCGAGATTCAGAAAATGTTAATGCAGTATGGAGCCACTTTATGACAGAGAGCATTCTTACTTCAGCTCAAAATATTCTTCCCAGTCTAACAAGCATTCGTTCTGGCATCAGAAACCTTGTGATGAAGGACCAGAATTTGTCAAAACTGTAGGGTAATGTCACAAAATCTTGGAGTTCGACTGATTCAATTTACTAAATGGCTTTTATTGGACTCCCAGCAGCTGAATGTTGGCAATGTGAGGAAGAAAATCTGTTTTTGGTCCGTGGTTCATATTTATGATTTATATTATATTTTAAAGTATCAGTATGCTGCTTTTCATTTTGCCCAAGTATTTATTTCCTAGGGGAACCATCTTTTTCACTTAGCGAATGGATCCAAATATGTATGAAGATAAATTGTTATTATGAGAGACTGGCGGTCAGTGGGGACGCCATCAAGAAAGGATTATAGAAACAGGGAAAGTGAGAATATGAAAAAAAAGTCTTACAGTTAACTAAGATGGAAAAGGCAAGACTAATATTTTACATATATTGAGGATAGCCTGGTGGTAAAATGCTGAACAGTGACATTTTTTTTCAATAAAAACTATTTTATCTTCTTTTTTTTAATTTGTTCTAGCAGTCTAAGGTTAACTGTGACTGACATACAGCATGTAGTATTGGTCATCTAGTTCTAGGAGTTTGACCTTTATTTTACAAAACAGTACATTCCCAATTTTAAATTAAGTGTACTATTGTGCCTATAGAAGGAAAATAAAAAAATAAAATGAATCGATTTAAATATGCATGATTTGACCTCATCTTTGTCCACCCAGGTGAATGTGTACGAAAAAGAGCCAGCCCTCTGAAGCGGTTCACAAGGTCCGGTTCTGTCCTTTCAGGGGATGGCCCGGGTCCAGGATGGGCACACAGAGGAATATGACAGGTGTAGTCATTAATAATCCTCTTATGTCAAATGAGAACAGTAGGAAGCATAAAAGATGAATTACCTCATCCTTCCACAAGTACAAAGGAAATCACATCATCCATACAACAAAGAATCCAAAAGTGACACAAAGGATTGATGTTTTTATTAATGGCTTGCTGTTATATGAGATACAGAGAAAACTGTCTGTGTGAATGTTAGTGCTAGTCCATATGTTGGAAACTAGTGTTGTGATACGGTCCATACTATAGACATATCATCTTATTGTCAACCTGTAAGATTGCTGATACACAATACTATCATGCTAATACATTTAATTATTTACTTTCATAGCCGTGATCATAGAGTGAACCAACTCGAGGGTAAGGCTATAGCAGTCTATTAGTGTTAGTGTAATTCATTAACTTTTTCTTTTTTGTCATGTAGCATATGGGTGTCGTAAATATATTGAACATGTATTTAACAAGATAACAAATAAAAACTTTTTGGATTGTTACTCTATACAATCGCTTACATTTCCTAATAATTACATATAGCCCTAAAATTAATAAGATCATAACTCTAACCTGGTAACAACAACAACTACAAAAACAATAATAACAATAATAATTGTCTTGATATCATCCAGGGCATGAGCCACAGGTATCGATACACTAACACTATTGGAAACTTAGAACTGCGATAGTTATGCAAATCATTTACAATCATGTTTACTTGGAATACGTATTGATTTGTGTGACCCTATAAACAAGTTTACAGACACTGTGTTGTCTTATTTGGCAGCTCTGTGATGTTAGAGGACGGTCAGGATGGTATGGACAGTGGTAGCCTGACTCCTGGCTCAGCTCGACAGGTCTGCATCCAACGCCATCCAAGCCACGGCTTCGGGTTCATTGCCGGCAGCGAACGGCCTGTTGTTGTACGCTCTGTCTCTGCGGGTAAGACCTGTGTCTCTGTCTGGAGATACGGGACAGGTGTCTGTTGTCCCCTGTCCCTGGTGTGCCAATCTCTTCTTCAATCAGTTCTTCAGATCTGTGATGAGTCTAATCAAATGGGAATTTAGATACTTGAGCTGTACGATTAAGGTTCTATTTGATGCTTTGAGAAGATAAGTGTAAAAATGCACTGTAGGATATGTTATTATAACTGCCCCAAGAAACTAGTGTGACTAAAATGATTTAGCAATCTACATCAGCATGTTTTTTTAGGATAAGAAAAGAAAACGACAATGCCGGGGGATTAACTAATCAAACCTATACAGAGCAAGACGAGTTTACAGACTCCTCCTTTACAGACGGACCCTCGAACGGCAAGCTTTACCCTGGAGATCAGATCCTAGCCATCAACCAGGAACTCGTGAGCGACGTGCCCCGGGAGAAAGTCATAGACCTTGTAAGGTAACACCCTTTACTGTCACCAGAGGGAAGGGCCTTGTCTGGACGCATGACTGTGCTTTGTGTATTTCTATTCCATGTGTCTCCATCAGATAAGAGAATTCATTTCACATTTTCACGTTCTGCAGCTCACTTCCCAAAATGTCTTTTTCTTCTGCAGGCGGTGCAAGGACTCGATTGTTCTCACTGTGCTGCAACCACAACAGGTAGTTAAGGACATTATGTCTTCTCCGATCCAAATTACATCAAATTGGTCCCTTTCAGTAATGCAGTAAAGCTACTATACCAATTTCAATGGTGTCTGTACATTTTTACTGTAATTTGACATTCAGGTTCAGATTTGTGAACAAAAACACATTTGCTTGGTGCCAATGTTACATAATTGCTATACATACATAATTACATAATTAGTATATTGAGCCTAAAGCTCAGTAGGAATGATTTGTGTCAATGTTCCACAGTGCACTGAGCTCAATGGAGCATTAACCCTGCCGCCACATTGTAAGAAGGTCAAGCTGTAACAGCGCTCAAAAGTTTAAACAATTTCAACTTTGACCTTGGTAGCTAATGAGCTTGCAGAGTACAATCAATCGCTCAGCTGTTGACAAAAGAAAGACTGAACCTCTGTATATACTCTAGCTGTACTTCCATTCTTAGATATTCAGAGAAAAGTGGGTAGATCACTTACAAATTGTAGTCCATTACTAAGAAAGCCTATTTCCGCCACTAAATAAAAAAAAAATGGAATTCACCAAAAAAAGCACTGTTTTCATATTCAGTGGTGGAAATGGGCATATAATAGCGTATTAGGCTCCGTCCGGACAGGGCCGGTGCGTTCCCTGTCCGATCTTTTTTTTTTCTCGTTCTAAAAAAAAATCGCGTAAACACGAAACCACTGAAAACGATGTAGTATGTATGCCAAACCAGTATGGGGCGCTGTAATTCTGCCATAGAGATAGACTATAAATGGAGAAGAAGACTTTGTATACAGAGCGCAAGGATATGCGCATGCTCAAACCAAGAAGAATACTTGGTTAAGTATAAAAATGTTTTTGCTGCATTGAAGGCAGGATTTAAGTCATGAGAACAAGTCTTCAGCAGACTCAGCATTTACAGATTTTAAATCTACACTGTTAAAATATATTTATATTTTATATTTACTATAGGTTCATAAAAAGTTTTTAAGAAGCAAAATTGCATTACACGTTGCATAGCATTGTTTGCAGAGAATAGCTATTTAACACCAGATGAATGTTGTTGTTTTTTTAATCATTATAAATGAATCTAATCTTAACCTCTGTTTTCCTGTCTATGTCTCTTTCTTTCTTCCTACCCTCCCTTTGTCTTTCTTTCTGTTTCCTTAGTCACCTAAGTCTGCCTTCATAAGTGCAGCCAAGAAAGCTCGTCTGCGAACCAATCCCCCCAAAGTGCGCTTTTCTGAGCAAGTGTCCATCAGCGACCCAGACTCAGTATGTGCTGCTGCCTTTTGCTCACATCACACTCCAGTCATATGTGTGCTAACACAGCTGTCTTTATGTGCTGTAATGAGAGCCACACAACACTGGCTGACACCAGCGCTTCTGATAGACTCCATAGCTCCATAGTGTGGATTCTAAGATCTGAGTTTGTCGAATGGAATCAAGGCATTTTGTGACATGACCGTTCAGTCTGTTCGTGCAAATATTTGTTAGTATTTACAAAACCAACGTGTCAATCATTAGTGTCTCCTTTTAAGAGTGTTACATGCCTATCATTTCAGAGTTTCGATATTGCTGTGCGATTCAATCCGCATCTCCTGCTCATCTCATTTCATCAGACTGCAGGTTTATTACCCAGAAGGGCAACGCGTAAATCCCTCTGCGCTGGTGCCTTTAAGATGTGGTCCACCATTTCGAGAAGCTAAAAGGATTAATCCAAAATATGTGCACTTCTGCTGTGGTTTCATCTTCCTCCACCATCCGTGAACTCAGACTTTATTAAAGTGCATACATGAAAACACAGGGCTTGGAATTGACTACGCTCGGTTTGGTTGGAATGAAAGGGATCTAGCGTTTCTCTGTTTCATATGCATAGGGTAGATTTGCATAGAAGTCAATCAGGCAGAGACTGACAGATGCTCTTTTTCTGAATAGAATATGAGTCCTGGTTTGTTTGTTTGTTTGTTTGGTTGCAGAGATTTACTCGGATTTACTGTAGACTGATTTGAACAAGTGCAGCGGTGCTGCAAGGACGACTTCCTGGAACAATTTGTGACTACTGAAAAAGAAAACTCTTACAGCAAGAGCTTTGAATAATTCCCTCTGGTTATGATTGAGGTGTTTTACGTTACAGAGTTGCATGGAGGAATTTAGCGTCAGCTAGTCATTTCAGCCTACCTAAGTGGTAATTGAATAAGGTACCATAGCATCTAGAGAAAGGCCGCAGCCTCCCCATGACCGCAAATGTTGTTACTAGACATTCATTCATTCGTAGCTTTTCATTAGCTCTACAGCTGCCATCTCCTCTTGGTAAACATGGGTCGATAGCCCCCATGTTAATGTCAATGTCCATGGATTATGTCCCATACAGTTTGATATCTGCCTTGTGAGCAAGGAAGAGTCAACACTACACCCTTGGGTGCTGGTCGCACCAATTTAATAAAGCGGACCGATGGGAGGGGTTTGCAGCTCTCCTGGAAGAAGAAACTTGCTGATCAGGGCTAAAAGGCCAAAATCGGTAAAGATCAAACCACCCTCACCTGAGCCTCCTCCTCTAATCATGTCAATCCATCTTGTGTGATCAGCAGGGGCCAGTGGGGCTTTCTTCATTAAAACTTGCCTGTCAGCGCAGTGTACACAAGCTGCTACGATTTTATTAAAGGGGTTAGGCTTAAAGACAAATACCAACGTGGGACTTATTATTCATATCACATCATCTCACGCCGTAGCTAACGTGTAATTGATTGATTGTGCTCAGTGTATAAAATAGAGTTAGCCAACCTGCTCACTTCACCGCCTGTCATAACATGATCCCAACCGACACGCCAAATTGATGCTTGCTAATTTGTTTCCATTCTGTATTTGTGTATAAAGTGTAACAGCACTTTGCACATGGCTCCAGAAGCAAGCCTAAAGAGACTTTGGGTAAAACTCGCTGAACAGTACTTTTTAAGGGTGTATCAGACCTCATTTAGTGTCAACATTTGATTTGATGAAATTGTTTTATTGATGACACTCAGTGGAAGATCAGTGGGCAGCTGATAATATGGAACCATGATATAAAGCGGTATGATTCTGACTAAAAGTAATGACCTCTCATTCTCGATACAAAAGTGCCTTCAAGGTCTTTCACCCACTTCAAGGTGCACTAAGTCATTTTTACCCACCTTTTTAGAAGATGTAAGTGAACAAATGGTAGTTACATCAGTAAAAAAGATACTGGCAAATATCATTCACCTTATGTCAGTAATTTACATTATAAAATAACATAATCATGGATGACAATTTTTCATCTAAATAAGATGTTTCAAAACTTTGCTTTAATCCTTTTCTGTATCTTTGGCAACAGGTGTCAGAATAACATCCAAAGTCATTTTGACAGGTTGTTCAGAAATATTTACATTAATTAATCCACTTGAGAGGTCTGAATAGTTGTTCCACCAACGAAAAAACAAGTGTTACATGGACCTTTTGGTTGAAAACAAGATCCACTGCTGTGTTCTGTATCACTGGCTAACGGAGCATTGCACTAGTCCAGTCTTAAAAAGATAAGAGCCAGCGCAAGAACTATGCATGCAGGGTCTGATTTTCCTAATACTGTAAAGAGGAAGGGTTCCAAGCACTGAACCTTGAGGCACTCCACTACTTGATGTGATTTAGAAACCCTCTCCAGGATACTATGAAAAATCTGCCATTAGATACAGTGAGTACAGTGTACTTCTAGTAATGCCCAGTTCTTCTAGAATGAGTGACAGATAAATCTGTTGTCTTGCTATTTCAAAGATAGCAGACCGTTCCGGTTTAATGAGGATGGATGGTTTGGGATTGGTTTTGGCAAGGCACAGGGTTTCAGTGATGTCACCATAGCCCTTGAACCTGGAAAATGAACAAATCCGTTCAACATGAAAGAAAAAAAAAATACTTAGTGCACCTTTAACTTTTCTTATTGGAAATAAAATAGAATTCCTTTCTTTCTGCAATTGAATTCAGTGTTCAGTGTTCTGCATTCTGAGGACATAGTTTCACGTTGGATATAGAATGAATGGGATATGACTTCTATGTTTTAAGAACACTTTTTGTAGTATTTCCAATTAATTTAAACTATTGCTCATAAGTTAGACAAAAATCTTCCTTTTAACCATTGTTTCAGACTTAATGTTTTTCCTTTCAGGTTTTCCATAGTTAAAGTCCTGTCATGTGTTTCTACATTCTTTCTTTGTCTCTTAGATCTTAGATTTTCTTATTTTGACACTGTGTTAACTTATTGAGTCTGATCTTTTCTTAATATATCATCTAAGGTTCAATAACTTTCTGCCCTCTTTCTTGCATCTGTCTCTTTCAGACCATGCTTAAAGACGACTCTCTGCTTCTGATACCAAATGTGTTGAAGGTGTTTCTGGAAAATGGACAGATCAAATCCTTTACATTTGACAGCCGCACCACTGTTAGGGTGAGTGTGATGGAAAAACTATTCCTAGTAACAATATATTTTAAGGACCAATTCTCACGATTAATTTGCATGTATATTAATGGCATATTGGCTTTCTATTAGTCTGTTTTCTTATTCTGCATACCCTTATTTTAACTTTCTTAAAACAACCCCTTACCTAAACAACTACATTACTAAGTTTACTGAGGCAAAAGTTTGGTTTGATCATTAGATAAAAATGAGAATTGGCCTTAAAATAAAGCGTACTCTTTGTTACTAGAAACACAACTAGGGGAAATCAGTCATTGTATTTTTTTTTTTTTTTTTTTTCTGTTTTATTGTTTGTTTAATTGTGTGTTATTTGTTTAATTGAGACAATGCATGCCCACGATCAGAGTGGGGGAAAACGACATATCTTATACAGGCAATTAATGAATTAACTAGCAGATCTTTATAATTGCCCATAGTTAGCAGCTTTTAATGATGCTACTCTCATTCAATAAATATTGATTACCTAATAATTGCCCTAAATTCACCAATTCACTTACTGATTAGGTTATCTTTTTCCAGTATTAGATAATAACATATCTGTTATTGTAGAGCTATTCGTTTGTCCAGGAGGACTTTCTACATGCTACAAAGCATAATTTTAAGGTGCTATCGAATAGAGTAAAGTGGCTTGAAAAAGTCATTAGACAACATTATAGTTTTGGTCTCACTTTATATTAAGTGACCCTAACACCTGTGCAGACTTTTTTCCCACTTCACTGAGTACTCATGGGATTATATATATGATATATAATAAATAATTATATAAAATTACATTTTGAAACAACAATATGTATAGAAGAGTAATTGGAATAAAGAGAGGTAGATTTAGGGATATGTAAAGTGTGAGGAGTTTGGTCTGGAGTTATTGTAATACCAGTGTAATTACATGATAACTCCTCAGGAACTGTCCACTTAATATAAAGTGTAACATTCCGGATACAACCACAATTTATATGTAAAGCCTAACTTAATGGCCCCTGCTATGCAACATCAGAGTAATTACATGCTGAATCCATGGCAATTGTCTATTTAATATAAAATGTAACACTTTCTTTATCAAAAAGTGCTGTTAGACCTGTTACACATTTGTACTTACACGTACCAATCAGTGGGTTGTTACATGTGTGTAGTTACACAAACATTACAGCTGTAGATACTACTTACACTGTATTTGCATAATAGTTAGTATACAGGTATAAGGCACACTTAATATAAAGTGGGGCCATATTTTTCTTTGTGAAAGCTAAAGTGGAAAAAAGGTTAATCACTTTCTTTTGTACAGCTGATCTTACATTTACATTAGATCAAAGCATGAATTCCTAGAGCTATGATCAACTAAAAGAAATGCAATACAGTTTTTATTTCGCTGTAATGTTTGAACGTGTAGATGAGTTGAGGTTTGGATTTCAAACCATTAAAACACCTATTGAGCTTTTTTCCTCTCCTACATTTGGGGTTTCACAGCATTGTTGACATGTTTTAAAATCCCTCCTGAGCTGATATCTTCAGCCTTTGGTCAGTATCACCAAACAGATTATCTCAATCCTGGTGACAGAACAAGGTGCAGTAATCCGTCTATCTCCCATAGCTGGAGTCAATGTCATCAAACACTGAGCATGCAGCGTATCGCAGCAGCCAGCACACATTGGTGATTTGGCATAATGTTTAAGTACAGTATTTGCTTTGGTCACATGGAAACCTCATTAAATATTTGGCATCCATTTCAGAAGCAAAGCCACTAGGCAGTAAAAAGCCTCATTTGTCTCCAGAGCAAGGTCCAATGACTGCAAGTGTTGATTTCAGTGCTCTATCACTGATGGAAATGTCAAGCCTGTTCTCCTGTAGTTTACGCACTGCTGATGCTGTTGCTTTCTACTACATTTACTTTGCATTTTAATATCTGAGATATAGTAATACAGCAGAATTCATGCTTTAGGAGCAAAAAACACCAACCATCAGAAGAGTTATTACAGAACACTAGAACCTTGTTCTCTTTTTGCCTTTCGCCCCAGGATGTGATATCGTCGCTGCAGGATCGCCTCTCTCTGCGTTACATCGAGCATTTTGCTTTGGTGCTGGAGTCCGGTGGACTGGCCCAGAATCAAAGGCTGCATCTGCTCCAGGAAAACCAGCCACTCTCTCATGTGAGTAAATGCCACCCAAAAACCACAGACTGATGCATTACTTTCACTGTAAGACTGATAATATATAGAACAACTTTGTTATTATTATTATTATTATTATTATTATTATTATTATCAATCATTTAGAAAATAACAGAATAACAGTGTGATATCACATATCAGTTCAACTACCCCAAAAAAATCTCCCGCCCGGTCTTTTTAAGATGGGGTATCTAATAGGTAGAAATGCTGACAGAAAAACTAAGTCACATAATTCATAAAACCTAAAATACAACAATTTAAATAACAAATAAAATAAAATACAATTTTAAGGCATTGTTTTGTACTATAAACCTATAGATCTTCTCTGCTGCTATAGACCAGTTCTTAAATGTTGACATTTGTGCTGTGTTGACTCAAGCTGTGGATAATTCAAGCATTGTAATGTCCTGAAATTGTACCAACCACTTGTAGATATACAGGCTATGTGGTGGAAGCCAGTGTTGTGCTAAAGGTTTTTTTGCAGATGTTAAGCCAGCCAGCCAAAGAGATTTTTGTAGCTTGGAGAGATGCAACAGAGAGTCTTCATACAGAACAAGATTTTTGCTTGGCAACTTTTAATGAGCTATGTATTTGGGCACTTTTCCATTGAGAATGGATAATGCATTTTAATCTATGTACTTTAGATCGGTCGTGGGCCCTGTGTTTAACCTGTTTGTCCGTTGAGGGCAACATTTCCCAAAGTTTCCTGGCAAAAGTGCTCAAGAACCTAAGGTTCAAAAGACTTAAACGCAGCCTTAAATGTGGAGTACAAGGTACTTTACACCAGATTTCTATGTCTATGACAAACAATCCTAATGAAGGGGAAAAAAAACAAAAGAAAAAAAAAACTTTGTAGAGTTTCTGTGATTGGACAAATATATACTGTAGAAGTAGGCGGTAGTCAAAAGTGTTATAAGACCTGACACATGTTAAAAGATTGCCATTTTTTCCCTCCAAAACATGATTTAATTTCATAAGGTTCATGAAGCATGCAGATGGTTGTCATGAGCACAACAAATATCAGATGAAGTGAGTGGTACTGTTTTAAGCCCTTTTAACTTTGCAGAAATAACAGCAGCACATCCCTCTGGCATATTTCCTGAGAACTTCCAATGCATTCTGCAACTCAAGCTCAACTCATGTACAATAGATCTGTCCAGTTTATTTTCCAACTCACCCCTAATTTGCTTGATGAGGTTGAAGTCTGTAGTATGAGGGGGCCAGTTCATCATTTTTAGTGTTCCAGCAGATTCCTTCCATCGCAGGTAGTTCTAGCAATAGTTCATTTTATGGTTCTTGTAATAGCCAATTCAACAAAAACAATTGAATATTAAATATGCCAAGCATTCTAACATTTTTTCCCGTATTTTATTGTAGTAGTATTAGCGTTTGAATTTTATTTAATAGTATTTATGTCTGATTTTATCCAGGGTGATTTAAAAATATTCCAAAAATAATTTTTGTGCTCCAACAGAATGTCTGACAATCTTGACAAAGCAGTCAATAACTCAGTTAGTAGTGGCAGGAATTACATTTTCAGCTATATTAAATTATTTCAAATAATCCCAAAAATATTATGTGGTTTAAACTGGATTTTGAACCTTTAATAAGAATCGTAGTTACAGGGTAATACAATTGATTTGTTGTGGCTTCTAGTAGCACACCACCTTTTTAAAATAAGGAATGCAATGTGACAATTTAGTACTGGAGTATTTGTTACTGTTTTATCTTAAAGGTGTATATTATTTTGCATTTTCAGGTAGTTCACAGGACCTACTTCCAGGGCATGAAGTGTCTTTTCCGGATTTGCTTCTTCCCGAAAGACCCTGCTGACTTGTTGAGGAGAGACCCTGCTGCATTTGAGTACCTCTACATACAGGTAAACTAGTCATGAATGTTCACATATGAAGAAAGATCAGATATTCATCAGATATTTATGAATGTTATTTTATAAGTTATTTATTTCTAAATTCCCCAGAGCCGCAATGACGTCATAAAAGAGCGGTATGGGATGGACTGGAAGTCTGATGTCACACTTAGGTTGGCAGCCCTCCACATCTACATCACTGTGTCGATTGCGAGACCCAATCAGAAGATTTCTCTAAAGCACGTTGAGTACGTTTGCCTGAAAAGAGGAAATTTCATTTAATAATATTAGCTCTTGATCACTACCTTCACAATAAAACGGATGTTTGAAAAATCAGAGCACTCTATTGGAATGGAAGCTAATGTGTGTCAAAAATGGAAGTTGCCAAGTGTTGTTCCTGTGTTTTGATTTTATTTTCATGCTAAACATTGTGTTTGTGTGAACAGCCATTAAGAGTAACCTAGAGTAACCAAAGAAGTATGCGTTAGATTTTGGATGAACAATGTAAGCTTCATTTCATTTTACACTGGTGGCAGATGACACTTGTGAAACCATCAAAGAGCACTGTAAGGTCTTGTAGCTGGTTGCATGCTTTGAAGACTAAACCCGCATCATTATCTTTAGGAAAGAATGGGGTTTGGAACCTTTCCTTCCTTTGACTCTGTTGCCAACTGTCAAGGAGAAAAACGTCTGCAAGACTCTGTCACAGCTGTTGAAGACATATCAACATCCTCCACCAGCTGGTAACAAGGTATATGTGGTTACTAAGAATATTTGTGGCAAATATCATTAAAAATTGCGCACTATATTTGAAATAATTTTGTTTTTTTTACACTGCATTATGTTGTGTTTAGAATGAACTGAACTGTCTGTACAATTGATAGATACGACAGAAAATTACCAGTTCTTTTTTATTCTTAACAGTATATCTTAAATGGAGGTATTTGTCATCAAATGTGACTCAAGAAACATGCAACAAAGAAACCTTTTATCTCTTTAGTCAAATGCATGTTATTGTATTTTTTTGTATTCATTTTATGCCCTAAAAGCATAGTTTACATGTGTTATGGTGGAACAGATATGCAAAACCGCGTGCAATTAAGTTCTTCATATCAATCATTCTTACACATAGCAGACCTTTCAGCAGCAAAACATTGCCCTCTGCTGGACAGAAAATTACCCACGATGCACTTGCACAACTCACCACTGTTTTCTGTTTCTCTGTTTTTCTATGCAGGTTTCTCCTCTTCAGGGAAAACTACAGTACATGCGTGTCTTAAATGACCTTCCACCATTCGGAGGATTCTTGTTTCACACAGTTGGCTTGGTAACACAAATCTGAGATGACTTCTTAAACAAAAATAAATAGACTTTTGCATTGATTTCATGGTTTTACAAAATGCATACAGCCAAGTTACCTTTCAAACTTAATAAATAAACAAATTGCTTGTCCTTCTCTTTCTGAATTTCTCATTATTTTCTTTTTCTACTGAAAGGATGAGAAACAGTCAGCCACTACGTTGTTGGTTGGGCCGAGACATGGTATCAGTCATGTGATTGACCTGAAGAACAACCTAACAACGGTCTTAGCAGAGTTCAGCCGTGTGGCCAAGATCCAGCTCTTTAGAGAGCATCATGGAGTAGCCCGTGTTGAGGTTGTTATTCTGGATGCAAAGGTGTGGAAAAAGCATTGAAACAAAATCTGAAACAGTATTTCATCAAACAACATCGAAAATTTTATACTAACATCTGTTTCCATACTAATTATTGTAGCCCTTGGTCTTATTAATGGAGTGGCCAGATGCATCAAACTTCGCCTGTTTGATATCTGGCTATTATAAGTTATTTGTGGACCCTAAAAGGACAATCTACTGCAGGATACCTGGTCAGCCTTATATGATCAAGGCAGGTATGTTAAAAATCTTACTCTTGCAATTTCATTAACATACAACAAAGTCATTGCATGTAGTTTTCTGACAGTGCATTTGCTTTGCTTTTCATCTTCCACTGACTAGATGAACTAAATTATGTTGTGTTGCATATGCAATTTGGGAAATTTCATAATAAAACAGATTTAATTATGGTAAGAATAGGTGTATGGTGACATCTTAAACATAATATAAATGTAATTATATAAAAAAAAAATTTTTAAATGAACCATGACATTTATCAGGTTGCTTTTAAAAGGATCTTTGATGATTAGTTATAAGGACTTTTCATGGCAATCATTCATAATTGCAGCTTGATCCCTCCATCTTGAGCTCTCCATCCTCACCATAAATCAGTTTATGCAAGCTTAACTGAAATGCTAATCAAGATAAATACATATTTCTGGATGTGGCATCGTGTTACTAAACCATGTATTGGACGTTCGCATCTTCTGTGGTCCAAAGAGAAAGATCACAGCATGCCATCACATCCCACAAGGCTCTTTTCCATCTCTGAGAACTCTATTCAGCAGACTCACCTTTGTCATCTGGACTCATTCCCATCCATCATGTTTTCTACTCGTTCAACCACTCAGACAGTTCTGTCATTTAGATTCCAGAAGCTCTCATGCCCAATTCCGCTCCGGAGCCACTGTGCCAAGTGGGAGTCGGCGAGAAGACAGAGAGGGGTCGGCTAGAGAGGCAACACAGAAGACATCAGCATCCACCATATCTCAGCACCTTGGCCTTTGTCACATCCATTTAAAAGAGCAACAACAGCTGCAAGAGCTTCAGATACAAGCTGAACAGGAGCTTGACATTAATGAGAACCTTATCTCACAGGTACAGAATCGTTCGCGCACAAAGTCTGACCCCACTCTAAAGAGCACAGAGTCAGTAGCTGAACAAGACGGTCCCACTGATGACAGCTCAAGCTTCAGAAAAAGAGCAAAAACAATGGAGCCTTCACAGAGATTTTTCTGTGACTCCTGCAAGGCAAAACTCCAAGCAGAAGGTTTGATCTCAGACACTGGGGAGACAGGAAGGCTCATTTTGCAGCAGTGCACAAATGCATGTGCGTCCCGTGAAGGAGGGGCTGTTGATCTCATTGCCTTACCGCTACCTGGGAATGAGGAAGATGAGGAGATAGATGATGGAGGAGGAAAGCTGCAGCCTCCCCCTCCCGCCATAGCAGCACCACCCCCGGGGTTTCGTGACAACAGCTCTGATGAAGATGACAATAAAAAAGGTCGGAAAGGAATCAAGGCGTCTGCTGCTGTGGCAGAGGGTCGAGAGGACGTTCCTGTCACACTGATCGATAATATGACCACTAGGACGGTTCAAGACCACGCTCAGGAGTTAGACGATGCGTTAGTGTCCACCCTCCAGGCGCTGGAAGCACTAGCTGCATCAGAGGATTACCCACACCATCCCCAACAGACACAACAGACAGCAGGTGGACTATGTACTATTAAAAGTGCTGGTTCGTTACATGTATTTGAGTAAATGAGACTTTTAAGAGTCAAGCAAACTGTAAAATCAGAAACAGTCATTAAAAATTGGTTGTTTGTACACCTTCAAATTACAGAAGGCTAAAAATAAAGTTTTAAGGTCCCAAAACAAGTATCAATGCAGTGCTACCTACTCCTTACTAATAAAATTACAAACAGGATCTTAACACCTTTTTTAGAATGTAATTTTTGACTGAAGAACATGCATTTGTTTTTCATTGTAATTTTGTTTACCTGACATGACCTTATGAGATTTCTTACGAGTGTGATTGTTTTTTTTTTTTGTTCCTTTACAGGGTTGATTGTGCTTGCTGCCATTACCCCTGAATCATCGCTAGATTCTGGACATGAGACTAATTCTTCAGAGTTAACTGATGTGTCTGAGATGGTGTCTGCCATGAAACAGCATCAGAACCAGGCCTATCTACTTGCCCACCACATCAACAAAGAGCGACTTTTCAGTCGGCGAGACTTCCCCTTGACAATACCTGGCTGCACTACACAAGCAATTGGTGGGGGTGCTTTTTCAATGAGCCAGATCCGTGGCGGATGTTCACCAAAATCTGTGATATTAAGTAAGACCATGCCTTTGAAAGTATGCCCCAGTCAAGGAGTTGTGGAGCGGGGGAAAAGCCATGAAGCAAAAAGTGAGAAGGATATAGAAAAAACAGAAAAAGACCCTGTCAAAGAGTCCTTAGAAAAGTCTGAACCGCAGACATCTGAGGAGCTTAAAGCATCTGATCAAGAGAGTGCTCCCAAAGTCAACACAGATCAGTTGCCTCAAGCTGATGAAGAAAAAACAAGCTCTGTTACCTCAGAAGGTGTCCAGGAAAAAGAATCTGGTACAGTCATCCTAGAAACTACCAGTATAGCCTTACCTGTTCTTTTACCAGTGGATAGAACTGCGTCTGCTAAGATTTGTCCTACAAATATGTGCCAAGATGCCGACAATGCCTCAAGTGAGACCACTAAGCCTTCAAGTTCAAAGGGCCTTCTGCCACCTGCTGACTTGTTCTGCACCTGTCCGGTACGACCAGAGCCTGGCCCACAGGTGCGTTTGAAGGATCCACAGGCCCAAAAACTAGTGGTGTTTCACTCATCATCTCCCACAGATGATGAGCGTCTTCGTGCCAAAGGTCTTCAGTTAGCTAACAACAAAGACAACACATCGAAGACACCTGATGCAAGTTTGGCTAAGCCTACCACCCTGCCCCCTATCAAGTACTCACCAGCTATGCCTGTTAAAGTAGAACGGAAGGACATGCCAGAGGCAAAGGCAGTGAACTCCCAGAGTAAAGCCCCTGTTGAACCACAGAAACCTGCTAAAAGTTTGCCTTTTCTGGTAGACCCAACACTTGTCTTAAGTTGTGCGGAAAAGGGTGCAACTATTCCAGGAGCCGAGTATAAGAAACAGGAAAATAACAAAGTCAAATCCCAGCGTAGTACTCCCTTCCTGAGTTTTAGGAACTTAATTTCAGCCACTTTCCCAGCACGTTTGCGCAGAGAGACAGATGAGCGTCGTGCCCAACTTCAGAAGGTCAGGCAGTATGAGCTAGAGTTCCTGGAGGAGCTTCTAAAACCTAAAACATCACAAGGGGAGTTTATACCACAGGGATCCTCTCCTGTTCCCTCATTTACCCCATGTGCCTGCCAGCTGCGCACAAGTCCTGTACAGAAAGTTCCTGGGATCTCACGGGAACAGCGACGCAGTTGTGATTGTAAGAGAATGTGCCGCGGAATGCGTCTCCCAGATACAGCTGTTGGTTCTGCAGCGGACCAAAGAGGGCGAGAGAGGACAATCTCCAAAACTCCCCCAGCTGTTCCAAAGTCTCCACATGCTCAAAGAGAATTACCGAAACCTCAGACTTTGGAAATCAAAACCACTCGAATCCGCTCTACAAGCCTAGAGTCCAGGGAACCCAGAGATACACCCACATCATGTTTGCAGACGTGTGCTACCCGCTCAGAATGCATGGGCGCTCCACAGTACAAAAAGTTACAAAGAAGATATAGCATAGGGGAGATTGACAACAATGACAGCACCCCCCTATATGCTGAGGTTAAAACAACAAAAGCAAAGAGCCTTGAGAAAGAAATGGAAAGAGTCAGGGCCACAGGACTTAGACTTCCAACTCCAGTTGAACCTGTACATACTAAAGATGGGGATGCAAAGAAGAAGGGGATATTTTTTATTCAGGGAGAGGAGCTTCCTCAGGAAAGTCGAGAGGGTACTGCTGAGGTTCTGGGGTTGCCAAGTGAGGATACAGAGGACAGAGAAAAATGCTGCTCCTTCTGCTTTTGTTATCGCAAATGTGAAGCTGCTGATGAGAGCAGTGAAAAAGATGAACTGTCTTATTCCATCCCCCTCCAGGTTTTGCCCGGAATGCACCTAGACTCAAGGGCAATGCCAGTAGTCAGCAAAACACTTCAGGTGCTCGATGCAGAGGATTGTAGTGGGGAGGAGGAGGAGGAAGAAGAGGAGCCACAAACACAGAGAATTGATCTGCGGGCCTGTGGAAATCTGGAAACTAGCCTGGCAAGGGTACAGTCCTTGCAGGGCAAAACATTCTTGCTCCCTGACGGATTCTTAAACGCACAACTTGATGCCAATGAGCTGCTCTCAATTTTAAGGCAGTGTGCCAACAGTCCCCAAATCGAGGGTGAACCTCGTATCCCTCCTGCAAAACTGGCAGAATACAAGCAAGAACTCGCAGTCCGTTTTAAAGAGTTTAGGGCATCATGTAGACGCGTGGCAAGTGTTGAGAAAAGTCCCTCTCGAATGCTAAGTGCTGTCACAGCTAGCTTCCAGGTGCTGTGCAACCTTACTCAAACATTCATTCGGCTGGTCAGAGGTGTACGATCTGAAACTCAAAAACTGCAGCTTTTACGCAAGGTTGAGGAGGTAGCTGTCAACTACACCCTTCTTCTTCGTGCTGCTGAAGAGGCAATGGGACACTCTAGTAGCCTCCCCAATAAGAGTGTAAGTCCTCAACTCCACACATCCACCAACATGGGCTCTCTTAATCGTCCAATCAAAACCTTGCCCAGCAAGTAATGACTCATTTGCTCATGAGTTTGTGGGGCAGGCCGGAAAGACAGCTGCTCAACACTTTGGCAGGAATCTCTTCGGATCCTTCATCGGTTTACATTTTTACTCGCCTTTCTGTTCACCTACTGCTAAATTCCATAACTGCATAACTATCTACTGTCATATGTTTATGAAAGTTGTGCTAACTTGTACACACAAAGGATCTTTTACATTGTGCACAGAAGTGAGATAAAAAAAAAAAAACCTGATCCTGTGCATTATAGATGACCAACAGGGCTGTTCACTCGTGTTCTTAGAGAAAGGGTACTGTGAAATGAACTTAGTTTTTGTATATTTAGTTGTTCCTATATTTAAATAACAAAATGACTGTCTAGGGCTGGTGGGGTTAATTTGTGTCCTAAAAATGGTTTATAAAGCATATTATGGAAAAAATATATTATCATTATTACAATTACTGTAGAGACATTATAGCTACAAAATCTAAAATATGCCCTGAGGGTGGCATATATATATATATCACAGAAAATTAAATGATAACAGATTTTGTAAATTAGGTAGCGAGAGAACTGGTTATTTGGTAATGTGCTTGTTTTTCAATTTTGTTTGTTGTGACATGAAATACTCCCTTTTCACAATACTGCATTCACAATGTCTGGATTTGTATCTCTGTAAGTGTCTGAATTGACACTTTTTTAATGAATATTTATGAACACAAGGGCCCACTAACAAAATAGTGGAAGGAAACACCTGCCCAGGGCAGACAATGTAGCAGATTTAAATTTACCGTAATATTAATTGAAAGGATACAATGGTTGAGCTAAGAGCAAGATGAAAAAGGCGCTCCTGTTTGCTAATGCACAAAAAACATTCTCTCTCCCTCTCACCCCCACAAACTTATCTGGAGCCTTACAGTACCTCATACATGTAGTGGCAAACAGAGGCATCATTATTTTTTTTATTTATTTTTTTGTACTGGAGGAGTGGGCTGAGCTCATGATATCTGGATCATTTAGTACAATGCTTGTGTAGATGACACAAAACCATTTTCTTTCCAAGTATAGCCTACATAAGTACACAGAAAACCAATGTTTTACAATATTTTTTGAACATTGCTTTGTTTTTCTTATATTCCATATTTTGAAATGTCTTATATGTATAAAAACAAAACAAAACAAAAAAAATATTTTTTGGATTTTCATGTGATGTCATCCATTGTGCACTCTTGAGACCATAACCCGTCCCCATCCACACACACAGAATAGTTTTATATGTATTTTAATAAAACCAACTGCTGTCTAATGTCTGAAAACTTTTCTGTCTCCTCTTCCAATCTAGGATATACATGGTTAAATTATGGTCATATAATCCAGACTCTACTACTGTGACATTTAAACAATAACCATCTCACTGTTTTGGTGTCTTGCATGTTTTCCCTACTGTAAAATAGCACCGAATGAAGTGGGTTCTGTCAAGCCAGCAACTAATAGACTGTTTAATGCTGGGTTTGGATTAATTTATATCATTAAAAGATCAATGAGGGTACAGATACAATCTAGTGTTTTACAATATTTCAGTATAATTATTCTATGCTCAACAAAAATATTGTAAAGAGCATAAGGTATTTGTGAAGCTTAAAGTCATTCTGAAAAGAACTAACATTGCAAATAATCATCAAAATAATTTTTTATTTTAAAGAGAAATCACATGTATCTTATGATTTATAGTAGTATGTAACAGAGACAAATAGTAACTATATTTTAGAGTATAATATAGCATGGAACATGTTTATTTTTATAAAATACAAACAATATCCTCATGTTTATACTTTTTTTTAGACATACCTTCTGTCAAAGAAGTTTTGACTAGTCGCGTTGCCAACATGAGATTTGTCACTGTGCTTTATTTTTGTTGTATGTGTTCATATTTAGTTCTTTGAGTTCTTGTCAAGTGTTTTTGCTTTACTGTGTGGTCTTTTTTGTGTGTAAGGTCATGTTTTAAAGCAATAAAGAATATTAAAAGTAACATTTTCAGCTTAGTTTTGGCTATGAGGTCAACTGATCGAATTCATAATTAGTGCTCTGAAAATACATACAAATTATATATATATAT
>JAUMHG010000056.1:3502453-3528324 GCA_032359395.1 Enteromius anoplus
TCTGGTTCTCGTCTGTTTGGGGGTGGGAGGAGCAGACGCGGGTTCCCTGTCCTGTCGTTTGCGCTGCCTTGTTGAGCATAGCTCTGAAAACATTATATTTTACACACTTTATTCTCTTTCTTTTTTTTTTCTGAATCGTTCGGTTCGTATGCGTACCGAACCGAAAGCCTCGTACTGAACGGTTTGATTCGATACGACGTATCGTTACACCCCTAATATACACACACAATTTGTGACCAAATCTTTACGGCCTATACTGTGAAAAATAAATAGTATTTAAATATTTGATATATATATATATAAAATAAATATAACAATAACTAAATATATAATTTTACAAACAAATCGTTTTCCTATAAAGCCATGTCTACGTCTGAAGTGAAGTAAGTGAAGGACCGTAAGCAGTCGCCCAGGCAGCAGGAACAAAGGTCTTGTTAACCGGTGCGTCCTCCAGCTGCGCTTCAGTGATAGCAGGAGCTTCTTCCTCTCCGACGATGACCTCCATATACACCTGGTCAGTCATCTCTGAGCAGTCTGCATTCAGGAGAGAGAACAGCATAAACATTTCTGAGCTGCTGTATGCACCTGTTACTTTTCTTAAAGAAGAGTACTCACTGTTGTCCTCCTCTCCTTGGCTGACGTCCTTTACAGCCATGTAGACCATCTTCTCTCTGGGCAGCCTGCCTAAACCCGCCGGCTCCAGAGCTGTGTGGCCGTTAGGAAAATCACTCTCTGCCACCACCTCTGTGCTGCCTACAACACAATCCACACAGCATGGAATGTAGGGCTGAAACGATTAGTCAACATTATCAACAGCAATCAGAAATTGCGGCGCTGTAGCGCAAGAATGCAGTTCAGCCCTTGTGGACGCAATTTAAGAGAAGACACAGCGCTTCAGAGCAAACTCAGCAGAACTTGAAGCTGCTTTAGGATGATTTTTTTTTTTTTCTTAACGAAGCATGAACACATGTTACACTGCACCGCATAAAATCAACCAACCCTTAAAATATGGAAAACTGCTGCGATAAACAAAACAACAAGACCTGACAGCGAGGAGAAAGCACTAGATGTGGGTGTTCGCACCAGCTCTGCAGTTCCATTCTCCAATACACGTCAACATTTTTTAAATAGTACTTTATGCAGTAGATAGCCTTAAATAAAGCAGCTTTATAGTAATAAACATGAGAAACCAGAGTCACTGTTTTTTCTGTTATAAAGCAGCTCTCCAGTGTGGAGCCAACTAGTGATAAAATCTTTTTATTACTGCGGAAAAATTAATCAACTGATCATTGATTATCATTCTAATAATCGCTTATCAAAAGACTCATTGGTTGCAGCTCTAATGCAATCAGCTTGAAGCACAGATGTGAAACGAGTTCCTTACCTATTTCCACGTCTTCATCTCCGTCTGCCTTAAAGATGTAGACTTTAATGACCTCCGAGCTGAACTCATCCTCTTTGGAGCCATCGTCATCCTGGCCCACGTCTGTGGTGATCTTTAAAGGAGCATCTCCGATGTCCAGCTTTTCCCCAACCTCGTCCACTGCAAAGAAGCCAAACATCAGACTCTGCTGCGGATCCAAGCAATCCATGCAACAGCAAACTCACAGGAAATCATGAGGTAGTCCTCCGAAGTGCTCTTGACATCCTCCTCCTCCTCTTCCTCCTCGTCGTCTGCTTTAATGCTGACGTCAGACGGCATGGTGTCGTGCGCCTGGATGACCGTCTCCGTGTCTGTCACCATGACCTCTGCGGACACCAGGTCGTGGTCCAGCGGGCTCTGATCGTGAGGAGACATGAGGTCGGCCACAAACACCTGATTGGGCACCGCCTCCTCGATCAGGTCAGCCGTGCCGTCCAGAGCCTCTTGGATGGCCACCTCCGCCCCCAGGATGGACTCGGACATGATCACGCCCTCGGTGGTGATGACGTCCTCGTGACAGATGTCAGGCCCCTCCACCACCTCCGCCTCCAGGTCAGTCTCCAGCATGATGCCCTCGTCCGTCACCACATCCGTCACCATCACAGCCTCCGGCACACACACCACGATGTGCTCGTCGTCGATGTGTGCCAGGCTGCCCATCCCTGCAAATACACAGAGGAGCACCTCAGTGTGTGTATGGACACCAGATATATTTGCTTTTACTAGTGACACTATACTTAATTCGCGTCCGTGAGGATAGCAAGATAAAGTGAACTTTGACATATTATAATCAAAAATACTTCATACAGTGGACTACTAGTAAAATTGATACAATTTGGGACCAAAAATTATTCACATTTGTATTATGTTATCGTGAACTGAATTATAACTGAATTCATTAAATACCTTTCTAACAAAGTTATCAGAGTTCATCAGGATGAATTTGTTCAGAAACAGTTTAACTCTTTGAGTTCTTGTCATATTTATTACCAACAATAGTAAACACTGGGACAAATAGGTGTATTATTCAGGTGTCTGAATAATTTGGGTTTGCCTGTGCATCGAGACTCCAAAAACAAAAACGACACAGTTGGGATGTTTGGATATTAAGTATATTTTTTAAACACACTTGTTTGTTTCCCCAACTCTCCGAACCTAAGATCATTTTAAAGAGGACGCCCATTTTATTTTCCCCCACGGAAATAACATGAAAAACCACCTGCTGGAAAACAAATACTTTTCAAATGAAAATCACACGAAGGTCCAACATGTTGTGCTTTTGGATTATTATAAAACGACCATTATAACAAACGTATGCAATCATAGCCAACCTTTGTAGATCATAGCAATTTCAGGAGTGAACAATTAGTCACTCCTATCAGGACTATCATTTGAAAAGTATGACAGTTTAAAATCTTGGGTGAGCTAATCCTTTCTAAATCCTTTGCTTCTGTACACACAGCAGAGTTTAGTAAATGAACTTTATTTACATCAATCAAAATACAAACTCTGCCGTATCCATCGGCAGCTGGAAGTTGAAAAAAACTAATTCTGTTGGATGATAAACATCAGTCAGTGCAGTGACTTAAAACTGACCAAGTATCGACTAATTAATTGACTCACTATTTTGGTGATGGTTCCTTACCAAAGTCTTGCATAATCATTGTATGGGGCATTTTTAAATCCTTGTGAAGCTCCAGGATCCCTCCACCTTGATCCATAATCTATGACCGTTCCTCAATCCTGTAAAACAGACAAGCAAGGTGTGGTAAAAATGTTACATATACAGTAGTCAACATTTGAAGTGGAGCAGAGAGGTTAATCAACGTTGTCCTTAGACAAGAATGCATCTTCGATTAGGTTTTAGGGCAAGTTTGATGAAAGGTTTTGATTCACTTCAAATGTTGACTAGTGTATATTATACACACACACACACACACAACATCTTCAGAAGATTTTCATTTTGAATGCAATTAGTCATTCAACAGCACCAATACACAGGAAATCCATCACCATGACTTCACATGAATAGGCCTACTCATAACAATTCATTAATAATCATCTCTTCCTTTCAAAATATAGGCACACGAGAGTAAACGCTTGTAATGCTGTTTAACAAACCTTCACATTTGACAGTAGTTCCCTTCACGTAAAAGCATCACAAACATCAAACAAATCCGTGAATCTGGCATCTGGGAGGAAAGCGTCTGAAAGAAACCGTGAAAGAAACATGTTTATAATATTTAATGCCATTTAGAAATGACCTCGGGGAGATTTTAACAACAAACTCTTATTTGTGTTTCCAAATAAAATAAATACAGGGAGTAAAAAAAGAATATCCTAAAACAAAGATCACTGCATACCAGCAAAAGAAACTTTATTAATTGTCGTTAATGAATGTATACATATATACATATACATATATATATATATATATATATATATGTGAGCCAGTTTGTCATTTAAAAAGTTCATTGTGACAAAGAATTCTTGCCATAATAGAGCAGTGATTATAACACTTTTATTTACATTATGTATACATGCAGTAATATAACAACTGTATTAATAACAGTAAGGTGGTAGGCCATAATTATATAGGGTTAATACTACTTTAGACATAATAACAACTTTACGTTAGAAATATAACAATGCTGAGGGGGTTTCCAACATGACGTCACGTAGTCAGTTTGAAAATAAGTTTAGAGTCCCTGAACAGACGGAGGGAAAAGTAATATAAAAAAATGCTTGTAACGTCTGAGAAATCGCTGTCAAGGCTTTGAGCAGGGCAGTGATGATGATGATGATGAAGATTATAGACTAGTCAAACCATACCGGCGGCGAATTTACGAATCCTACTACGACAAAGGCTGGAGTCGTGAATATTAATGACGTCTCCCGCACGTCAGAGCAGCTTTCTTAATATTCATGAGGCCAGCCGTCGCCATAGTGCTATTCGTAATTGAGCATAACCGGTCCATTCGTGATAAGAGTTAAGAGTAAAACAAAGTTACTATACTTGCATCGACTCGGTACAATTAGAAGCACACACAAAATACAATATTAGGTTGCAAAATCCACTTTAATATACCCGAAGAAACCAGTTTATACGCATTTGAAAGATTGCGCAAATGCAGCCGCGTTACTGCGCCATCTTGCCCTCCGCCATTACACTACATGCTAAACGGCTAATAGCATTAGCCACCTAATATGTCAACACTTAAATGACTACAAATCAACCCCGAATTCAACAAAAACGTGACGCCTAGGTGTACTTTCTGCATTTACTTCATACAAGACTGATTACTGCGCCGAAAGCGAGGCGCGTGATCGCTGTAGGGACTAGTTTTGGCCCGAGCGCTGGGCGCTTCCTCGCGCTTGAGCGCAACGCAGGCCGACAGGGCCGCCGGCGACCGTTTCACAGACCTGTCGCACAAATCCAAAACGCTTTACCTGCTCCGCGACGGCCTTCGGAGCGTTGAAGAGTTCCGGATCCCCGCGAATCTGTCGTAATTTATTATAGTTAATTTTCCAACGGTAGCACTACTGCGGCCTGTACATTGAGGATCCCCGAACGCTCTTTTCGAGGCCTGAGCCAATCACGCGCCTCGATTCGTTGCCTTAGCCAATCAGAGCACTCGTTTCTGAGCCTCAGCCAGTCAGAACGCTCGTTGACAACAGCAGAGGGAGGGGCAGAGCGAACGCGCGGCACGCTTTTACGTCACCTCATACGATAACATTGCGCTTTCTTCCGAAATAAGTTACAGCGCAATTAGCATTATGCTGTTTGAATACAATTTACACATTCAAACAAAACACATGTACTGCAGATATATTCTGCCTACTTTCGACAACATCGTATTATTATTACTTGCCAAGCAAAGGAGGTTCCATAAAAATAAGGCGGCTTCGGTTTATTGCTGAAATTGATTTATTATTTTCTGAGGCACTCCATTATCATTGCATACTCATATTTCCAATTTTACTGGCTTAGTGCATACTTAAAACTATACTATACAGGCATCAAAATTGCCAGAAACTTCCAGATGGAGTAAAAGTGTGGTAACTTCAAGCACTCCGAATTAAGGAACAGTGTTGCAGTAGTAATGCACCTTGGCACATTGCTGTGATCTCCATTAAAATAAAAACAATTAAAATAATTCTTCTCTGAGGTCAATTTGTGTGAAAACGATTGCGGTGTCTTGACGATACAAAACAGACAAATGCCTTTCTTTACAATACAATTCCCTCAAATTAAAAATGGTCACTTTTTGTTTTTCACAAATAAAAACCATATATCCTTCATTTCTAAAAATAGATAAACATGCAAAATCAACATTAGGTTACTCCAGCATTTAGGAATTAAACTCCACACATTGTTTCACAAAAACAACAAGTATTACAGGACATCAAACCTTTTTCATTATTCAAGTTCAATTGTTTCATACTTCCCCATTCTCATGAAAATAAAAGTATATTGATATCTGAAAATCAAGCAAATATAACAATTCGTTGTAGTCTCTGTAGTCAAACTGTGTCCAATCCATTCTTCCTCTTATTAAGGGGGATCCAGTATAAGGGACTCCGTGTCATGTCTTTGTTTGTAGTTTCTACTGTGAGGAAAACCGCTCTCATGGCTTCAGTAACATCCATCTTTCCAGGATTCATCAGCGATAGGAGCGCACGGTTTGGTTATTCCCAGTGATCTGCTACAGAGAAGAAGTAACCTCAGTTTCACAGAGCTTTCTCAATGTCTACAACAGCATCTCCCCAGAGCATCGTTCCACTGTTACAAACACTTCAACGAATCAGTGTTTATTGTAGTTCAACGAACATTCGCAAACAGCGGCACAAGGTTACATTAAAAGAGTTAGTTCACTCAAAAGTCTTTTACTTATCTTCGAAGCATTGCAGGTGCATGTGACTTTCCTCTTTCAGATGAATCCAGTCTGACTAAACATTTTCCTGGCACTTCTAAGCTCTATCATTGCAGGAGTGCCCAACCCTGCTCCTGGGGATCGACTGTCCTGCAAAGTTTAGCTCCAACTCCAATCAAACACACCTGAAGCAACTAATTGTGTTTTTTAGGATCGCTTGAAAATTAAAGGCATGTGTGTTTGATTAGAGTTGGAGCTAAACTTTGCAGGACAGTCGATTGCGAGAAGTCTAAAACATGTTAAATAAAGTGCACACAAACGTAATAAAACGTCCCTCACACAGCACCGGGAGGAGAATAAAGTGTGTTTTTGTGAGGTAAATATCCATATTTCAAACATCATAAACACTTTTATATCCCTTCTCCCGACTGAGGCAACAGGAAGCAGTCCCGGAGGATGACGCGAGACATATTGCATTGCGTGATTAGTGACGAGCACGGAGAAAGGACAAAACAAAGAAAAATGTTGGATGGGTTCCATACGACCAAAGAGGAGACTGGTTTTCCTTATTTTACAAAAACGCATGGATTCACTACAGAAGGCCTTTATTCTCCCCCCAGAGACATGTGAGGGACATTTCATTACATTGTGTGCACTTTATTTCACATGTTTTAGACTGTTTAAGGGAACCACCCACCTACTGCAATGATAGAGCTTAGAAGTGCCAGGACAACTTTTAATATCACTCTGATTGGATTGGCACCTAGGATGCTTCGTTTTTTGGGTGAACTAACCCTTTAACTACAGCTGTGATTAGAAGCATTGTTTCTTGTATGACATATGGGCTCAAATAAATATGCACATGAGCACAATTAGCAAGCTAACAAGCAGTAGGGCTGTGCAATACGTATCAATCGATATAGCGGTAAATCTCCGTCAGCCGTTTCAAACGAGCCGCCACTTAAAACACAGAGCCGTAGAATATCACGTTCAGTTTGGTGGGTGATTCGTTGGCGTAGCTTGTCACCGATCTACGGCTCTGTGTATTTGAAACAGCTGATAGAGATTTACCGCTACATCGATCGATACATATCGCCAGCCCTAACAAGCAGTACAATCAAAATATAAAAGCATTTTAATTATGTATTTTAGCAATAAGCACCATTTTTGAAGAGTACGAATGTGCACAAATACCTAAGGGAACCCTGGAGCACGACATAAGAGGGAACCCACGGTGAATCAAACATCAAATCAAGCAAAATGACAGGGAAAAAAAAAAATAGTAAATTAGTCATCAGGTGCCATGTTCATCACAGCAGTATCTTACAGATCTCTAATCAGTTAAACAGCAGAAGTTATTCCTCCACCCATGTGCGTGACATTAGTCAGCGGTCCTATGTTGTTGAACTGATGTGGTTGAAATGACGGAAATGTGACAATGTTTGGGAAACAGTCGAGATTAGCTAGTTTGTTTCCACAACAGTGCATCATTCTGTAGTGGTTAATGAGCGAGTTACATCGCTGTTCGGGCTGATCTGGACTCACCTCCTGGGCGTCTGTGGAAGTCTGCCTCTGGACGAAGGTGAAGCGGGTGTCAGGCCTCTTCCTGGCGTCTGCCGGGCCACAGCAGCGGTCCTGGAGCCGGAGTATGACGCCCCATTGTTGGGGCCGGGTGACTGTACCCTCCTCATCCCTCCCTGGGCACTCGCTGGACCTTTGGCCTGCTGCCGCAGCGCAGACATGGAGCTGACGGGGCTCAGGGCTTTCATGGGAGTCCTCAGATAGAGAGGAGACTGGCCGTCAGCCCTCATCCTCCCAGATGATGCACCTACAAGAGCAACCATTCACAAACACTCATCTAAAATACACAGCAATTACATTGATACTGAAAATATACAAGACGATGCGTTTTACCCCAATGGTCTGAATTTTACAATAAGTGTAAGAGAGACTTTAACAATGACAACACTCCAAGAAACTGATTCATAACTGTAGGGACAGAATCACACGTTATTACTCTGTCCAGACAAGCAGAAACCTGGCCCTTATTTCTCAGACTTGTGCAGAACGATCCTACATGGGTTTCCCAAAACGCTCCCGCAAATTATTTAGAAAATGTCCTTGTGTGCAAAAAAAACAAGTTTCTGAATGCATCTCTTTCTTGCCGTTGCTTTTTTGTGGTTTAAATTCAATTGAAATGCAACCATCTACAGAACACCTGCAAAAAACCCTAATGGTTCAGAAGTACAGCACTGGGCAAGAAAACACATTTGTAAAATGTGTGTTTGTGTGTGTGTGGTTGAGGGAGCAAGACAGAAAGGTAATCCAGAAATTCACAAGCACGATCAAATTCAGTGATGCAATTATAACAAAGCAATTAATACAACTTGAGTTTTTAATAAATGCATATTTAAACAAGATTCTGTACATTTCTACATTTTCAGTTACCGTTCCCATCAGTTTCTCCCTTTATAAACCCTGCTCTGTTTCTCACTTTTGACCTGGACCTTTGAAGGGGAAACGCTGAGCTGGAAGATGCCTTTGGCTGTGGTAAAATACTTAAGAAAAGCTGGACACCATCTGACGAACAAGCTTCTGTCCAAGGCAACAGTCTCAAAGAGAGTGACTGAAGACCCGGGGCGACCTCCAGGAGAGACGGTGTGTAAAAGATCTTTTTCTCCGCACTCAACCAGGCTAGGAAACATGATAACACAGCAGCCCCAGGACATCCAGAGAGAAGAGCAGGATGAAAGATTCAACACAAGATGGACTCTTCTTAGACTGCATCGAAGAGATCAGAGCTGAACATTGAGCACAGTAACACTGCAATGTCAGTCTTGTTTGGTTCTAAACCAAACTCCCAAAGGACACGAGCTGGCCGTAGGCTGAAACTAACACACATTCATGTCACATAACTAATAGTAACAGAGATGAAATCGAACCACACTTCTGTTATTGAGTGCCACAGTGATGATGTAGTCAGGTTTTAACATTGTAGCACTTCTGCTTCCATTGTATTTAATTCAGTGGGGGTTTTCGACTGGGTTTTTGGTTAAACACCTAAACCAAGTCCCATGAACATAAGCAAAGACATTAAACATCTTCATACCAAAAGGTTTCATCTACTCACTAGCCAACTTTTAGGAGTTTAAACGCCAAAGTGTACTTCTGTTTTTACACGTCCGCAAGGGTGCGTGCGCAGCGGTAACGCAAATTTCATCACCAGCATAGTATGTGCACCATCTTATTTTTGTAATCCACTTATAGCTTGTATGAGCAGGACACATGCGTGCATTGCTTCCGTTTTGCACTAATCAGTTGTTCCACAAGGTGGCAGTACTGGCCAGGGACGATGTTTCCCAGTATAAAACAAACAAACGTAACAACAACAAAATAGAGACTGCAACAGACGAGTATGCATTGACAAGCGCTTGTGTGAGAGTTATGAGAGAGCCGCATCTCCTTTCGTTTAAAAGAGTAAAAAAAAAAAAAGACATTTTCATTAGTTATAACTTCTGGAGAGCAACTGCCTGCATTCACGTACACCTCAAATAGACAATACTTTGCAAAGCTGTGTGTATTGTTGTGTGCGTACACCAGTGTGCATTAAAAAAAAAAAAAAAAAGTGCTTGTCACACAGAAGAGGAAGGGAGCCAGAAGATGTGCTGGTCAAACCATTCACACGCTTCTTTGTTAACTGGCCAAAAACATGGATATTTCAGGCAGCAGCTCCGGCGATGAAGAAACCAATCGACCAGCAGCTCTACATTCATCTCATCAAGCAAAACCGGTCTTGCCGAGGACACAAATGAAGTAGATGAAGATACACCTCAACAAGACCGGTTTTGCTTGAGCGCCACCAAGCCGTGAACTGTAGCCTCAGCAGCTCCAGGCATCTGAACAATGGTGGCAATCTCATTGGCCAGGCATTGTTTAAACGTGGCGGGTGAAACCAAAAAAAACAACAAAGACAGAAGCTTTTTTTTTTTTATGACGCATCACGTTTTTACGCTTTGGTGTGCACGCTCACATTGGCGCCTATTTGTTTAGTCACGAGGCGCTAAACGTCGGTGCTATTCGCACTCGATATTCGTCCCGGTGTGAACAGGCCTTTAATGTGGAGTTACAGATTGCTGTAGTGCCTCGGAAGAACGTGAACCCCTCTCCTCCGCTTTAATGCAGTTGTAGCGCAAAATAAACATCAATGAATACCTGAAGGAATGACAAAAGAAAGAGTACAACTTGCTGAAATCTGTATCCTGTCTCAAGTAATAAATGCTGAACGTTTGACACATAAGGCACACAAAATGAGAAACACTTTTCAAAGCGGTCATCTGATGGGATGATTCTACAGGATTTCTAGATTGGTAGCACGTTCTTCAAGGGTCTGTCTGGAAATAAAACCATTGTGACGCCAGACCTCCTCACAGAAGAAGAAAGCCATCACCGTTTACAGCTGTAAAAATTAGTGCTTATCAGGATGAACTAAACCCGGATTAATTTTTAATGCACAGACGCAGGTCTGTTATTGTAGGGACATGATTAGATTTTCACACCCCAAAACATGATGCTGCACAAATCTGTGATTGGCCTCTGAAAGCTGTGGTTGAGTCCAGACCATCTGCTGTCGATTTGAATGTGACGCTAACTTCTCAAACTACCACTACAGGTTCCACAAGTTTTAGGAACAGACTAACGGCATGAGAGAGAGATAAAGGATGGTGACGGGAGGAGAAACTGACCCAGCAGTGTATTGTCATTTCAACAATGGTTTAGAGTAAGGGAGTGATCACACAGAAACCAGACACACACACACACACACACACACATCCCTTCACCTGTCCATGGGGTTATGGACGCTGGTAATCTTGAGAGAGTGTGTTAAAGGGTTAGTCCACCCAAAAATGATGATTCTTTCATTAATCCCTCAGGTCGTCCTGAACCCATAAGACCTTCATTCATCAGCGACACAACTGAAATGATCCCAGACCCAGAAACATAGCATCGGTAAAACAGTCCTGATGTTATGAAGCTAAAAGAATACTTTTTTTAGTCTGAATAAAGATATTTCTGTTTTCTTCATGCGCAAATCATCTCTTGTAGCTTCATAACATTGCGGTTGGGCAAGAGAGCTCTTGGGACTTCATCAGAAACATCCTAATTTGTTTTCCGAACATGAGGCTCTTACGGGTCTGGAACAACATGAGGGTGAGTAATGAATGACACGATCTCTATTTTTGGGAGTACTACTTTAAGCGGCCCTGAGGACTGAAGAGGGGTGAAGGTGAAGGAGCGGGGTACCAACCTGTGGGGGACTGGGGCAGACGGGACGTGCGGTTGCCTGAGCTCTGTAGGTTAGCCTCCATGCTGCGGCTGTTTCTGACCGCCTCCAGAGACTGCAGGCTGCTGCGCGGGGTCAGGTTAGGCATGCTGTGCCTGAGCTCCTCTGAAACCACACACACACCTGCTTAACACACTCGCAACACTCCAGAGAGAGGGAACCATGCAGCGTCCTCTCCCCTCCGCACAAGTCCATCAGCATCAGAGGGGATGTGTATCATGCAAGGTTTCATGACTTCTGAACTCATCTGTTCATATGTGACTTTAGTAACAGTGCTTTATTGCGAGCTGCAGCTCTGCAGTCAGATCCACCACAGTCAATAACATCAATGACATGTGCCACAAGAGGCTTTCAGCTCCGTTTTATCATCAGTTCTTCTAGGCTTTAGTGGCGGTGTAATGGTACACAGAATCTTTAGTACGAGTCTTTCGCTTAGCGTAGCTTTAGCCACTGCACAAGTGGAAATTATTTGTTTTATATCGGTTTCAAAAGCAGTAAGATCAACCCTTCATCTTTACAACTAGTTTTAAAATCTAACGCCTCATGCAACCGATGTTTCAATCACAGGAACACATCAATAAAACAGCTTGTAAACAAAATGTTACATAGCATTTCATTCACCTCGGGCAAGTCATCAGTGTCCACTGCTTGTTCGTTCACTAGAGAAATCGAGTCTAGAGGAGCATTTCACAAAATATGAGTTATGCCACCATTCAAATGAATATATTCCAACAAACAGCATTGAGTGCAATATACATATTTGCATACAATGAGTTGAGTGTTTATTATATTTAAAAATACATTAATTTTTGTTCTGTTGTCAAGTATAATCGATGTCATGATATAAAAGGTTTTACTATAGCTCAAAGCTGACCCCAGAAAATTCATTCAAATTTGTACAGTAAATTACAATTCCCCCTGCCGTACTGAAGCCATACCGAAGCATGATATCAAAGAGTCATATTTGTGTACCATTACACCCCAGCGTTTAGGAATTAATAGTACCTCTCCTGCTCTCAGCTTGTTATTTTCTGATCACCCAACAGGCAAGGTAGTTTTTTAATGCTTTCTCCTTTCTAAAGGTGTAGTGTAATTCATTATAACTGTGGGCACAATTGTTCATGTGATGTTGATCATAATAATGCACTATAAGGTATTAGTAAAACAAAATCTTTATAATGCATATTATATAAAGGCTTTATGTAAACTATTGCTAAATAACTATAGCGATTTTAAAGTTAGTAACTTTTCGACATTTAAGTTATTGTCCCTTTTTACAGATTAAAAATGAGGATGGGAAATTGATTTCTTTATTTATTTGAACCAATATGTGACCCTGGATCATAAAACCAATCAAAAGCATCTTTGTTAGGATAGGAAAATATCTGGCCGATATACAACTATTTGAAAATCTGACTTTGCAAAAAAATTCATTAAAAAATAATTATAATAATAATCAAAATAATTACAAAATTGCCTTTACAGTTGTCTAAAAGAAGTTCTTTGCAATGCATAAGAAATTTAGAAAATATCTTAATCTTAAATAAGCATAAATCAAAAATCAGTAATTTTGGCTCATACAATACATGTGACTTAAGACTGGTTTAGTGATCCAGGGTCACGTAATTTAACGTATCAGATTTCATGATCATTCTTGGTTCTACAACAGCATTAATGGTCACTGGATGATCAGTGCATCCATTATTTAGCTCATCAATTATGCTGAACAAAGTCATTTGTGTTTGATTTGCTGTGTGCTGGACAGTGCCTACCCTCAGTCCTGGGCCCCGGGCTCTGCAGCGAGCGGCGGGACATGCGCGGGCGGCAGTACTCGGCCAGTTTGCTGGGCGACAGGCAGCGGGGCGAGCCGTGGGGCGAGGGCGTGTAGCGCTGGAGCCTCTGGGGCAGAGAGCAGCACTCGTCGTCCTCGTCCTCCTGACTGTAGGAGTCCAGCTCCTGGTCGCTGTAGGTGCCTCGACGCAGAGACTGCAGGGAGGCCGAGGAGCTGCGGCGAGAGGCTGAGGTCGAGGCGTAGTCCTGACGCAGACCTGAAGAACACCAACACATGTCACGCTGCAGGACATAAAGCTTAAGACTGCAACCAAAACCTTTTTTGGTTAAAAACAAACCGAAATCAATATCTCAGCAAGTGCATAGCCAGCCAGTGTTCAAAACTACCGTCTATCGTAAGAATTGAGGATCCAGCAAGAGGCGGATCATTTATAGCCTTTTAGATATTTTGAAAATAAGAATGCAACCAGGCTGTATTTTTTCCCTACTATGGGAGTCAATGGTCTCCCAAAACAGCCTGGTTACAGCCTTACTGAAGAAATATCTTCCTTTGTGTTCAGCAGAACAAAGAAACTCACACAGGTTTGGTAAATGATGGCAGCATTTTCATTTTTGGGTCAACTATTCCTTTAAGCATTATTTTGATGGAGGATAGTAAGCCAGAAAAGATTGTGAGTTTATGAAACACATGACTGAGTTTACACAAGATTTGTCTTTAAAAAAAACAATAATATGTTTGGAATAAACTAATTGTTCTGTGCCCCTGACCAGCCACGTAAAGATGGTAATTCTGTAAATAACTGCAATCGCAGGTTTTCTAAAAGAGATGGCGACAGAGATGAGACACGTTCTGCAGATGGTGTAACATCAGTATCATTAACACAAGTCAAAGCAAACACGAATGTCAAAAATCAAAGCCTTGAAGTTAGTTTAGTACTGATGTATTTAGGATTTGAAGTATATTTGAGTATTCATCCCCAAGTTAGGACCGTCGAGTAAACATTAGAATTTCAAATAAATTTTGAATTTCAAATAAAATGCACATTTGAATGCAAAAACACCACATTTGAATTAAGGTGTGAGTCACGCAGCCTTGTCAGTGGCACACAAGATTACGATGCGAGTGTCATTGTATTTTAATGCTTTTGTTAGCTTATCCTGTTGAAAGCACTAGATATGGCACTGCTGGATGCTAATGTAAAATATTACGTAAAATATGAACATCAATGCACAGAAAATCTTTACAACAAAGCTGAAGCCAAGCTGTTCACACCGGAGGCATATCTATCGCATTCTCTAGAGCAGTGGTCTCAAACTCAATTCCTGGAGGGCCACAGCTCTGCAGAGTTTAGCTCCAACCAGCTCCAAATCACACCTGTTTGGAAGTTTCTAGTAATCCTGAAGAGCTTGATTAGCTGAATCAGGTGTGTTTGTAAGCTTTTTAAGCGTGCCATTATGCCAACACACGAGGAGAGTATTCAGCATGAAAGACATGCACCTGACAGATCAAGGAGGAAAGTATTGATATTCAAGAGGAAAAATGTCAGGCAGGGTTTTATTTTCTCCATCAGGAAATGCTGAGCAACTAGTTTTAAAAAAAAAAGTAAAGAAAGTCAAATCATATGGGCAAATAATGAAACTTCTGAGCGTTCTCCCTCAACTGCTGTGTATTAGTTACACAACAGACTCCAGTTAATACACAAACAGCAGTCTAACCATTGCCAGATCAGAGTTTAAAACAAACAAAAGAACATTCAAGAACAGAAAGCATTTCCATATGCCACATTTATTTGCATTTGGCATGCAGGGGTCAAACCTTCCGCGGCCTGGAGAACAATACTCACTCTCCTCCTGCAGACGAGCCATAATCTGAACATCAGTCAGGTCCTGAAGCTTATAGCCCAAAGAGATGGAGTCATCCGAGGTGCTTAACTCACTGTCAATAGACGACTGCGAGCTGAGAGCCGGGGGAACGCCCGTGTAACCTGTGATCAACACAACAGACAACACTGATCATAATAATGGATAATAAAAAGGGCTTACACTTGATTTTAAGGTGTCCTTGTTAAGGTGTAATTATACATTTAAGTAACAGTTAATATTAATTAAGCACACATACTTACTATATGGCTAGAGTTAGGATGAGGGTCTGGTTTAGGGTTACTTGTAATTAGGGATGGGCGATATGAGCACAAATTCCTATCTCATAATTTTTTGCCTGATTTCTGCTATATATATATATATATATATATATATATATATAGCTAGCTAGCATTATTATGTATTTGGATTAAACAAATAAAGTGAACATCCAGGCGCACAGTTTGTGCAAAAAGTGTTAGTCACATTACGTTGCAAGCTGAAAACAAACGAAAATAAAAAATGAAGAATGAAACTCTGTCCAAGGGTTCACAGTAACTGAAGTTTAAAACAATTTTTAAAAAGGCACAGCGATGGTACACTAGGCATCAGTCTCTCTTTCCTTTGTGTTTTGAACTGTTCTATGCAGAGCGCTGTGACTGTGTTGTCAGACAAAAAAGCTTCTCGTAAACACACCGCACAGACTACAACCGACGGTGTTCTGCGAGATGAGTTAGCTGTCTATATCGGCAGCTATCAATAGTAAATAATCAACAGAAACTGTTTACGAGATATGATATACGAGGTAAGCGCAGATATCTCAAACGTAAACAAGGCTTACCACATTCAATATCAGTAATGTTGATAACTTGCTTCATTTCATGCGGCTCAGTTGATGATAATATTCACATATTAGAATGCTTCACATAACATTAGTACGGTCGTCTGTTTGTGCCGTCTTCATTTACTTACTACTTTAGTGCTATGATTGTGAACTTGATTTGTTACCCACTAAATAATGTTACTTCACTAAATGTTTAGATTTTGATCCAGAAGAGATTTTGAAGTTATTGTGCACTCATGTTATTTTTCTATGATAACATTTGCTGCTGCTGAACTTCTACTTAAGATACGGGCGATACGGCTGAAAACTGTATCACGATATCAGTGTTACATGTACCGGTCGATATCGATAATTATTGATATTTTTATGACCCATTTAAAATAAGGACCAGGAGAAAAATATTACATTTAAACGTTTTTATTGTAAACTTAACCTTCCTCCGATCATAATCCTCTCAGTTATTAAGACAGATATGTCAACATACCATGGAAAACTCAAAATAATAATGCCACCGCCTCTTTATCATAAGACACTGATGCAGAGTCTCTCTCCACGGTGGTCTGCTGCTTGTGCGGTGCTGCAGATGTTGTTGGGTGAATACAGCTGTGCTCCAAAGGGTGGGACATCAAGTTTGTGGTTTTATCAGTCTTGGCAGGGACGAAGGTCTTGCATAATTTGCAGCAACATTGGTCTGACTACGTTTAGACTGATAATATCCAAAATAATGCCATACTGGCGAGCTGTCTTTTCCTCTTTAATGTACAACTTCCTCGCTCGCTGCGGCTCTCATTTTCTGTTTATGAAGAGAAATCCAGCAGACCAGCGCCAGACAACGATACGCCGCAACCACACGTGATTGGTACATGATTGGCTGTTAGCGTATCACTCCCTACGTTGCTAGGTTACCAGAGAGCGAGTGCCTTTGTTAGTGCAACCAAACTAGCTTCGCGACCTCTGTTTTCTTCAGACGAAAAATTTAACAAATATAGAACGTTTTATCAAAAAAATGTTTTATTGATATCGATCACGTGTCTATCGCGATACATATCGTTATATCGCCCAGTCCTAATATATATACACACTTTTTTTTTCCCCAAATGAAGTTGTCTTATGTATTTAGTAGATGATCAGTGAACCAGTGATGATCAGACCAACACACAAGTATAGAAATTAAACAACAAATTAAGTGCTTCCTAATTACAATAGTACAAGGACACCATAAAATAAAGTTTTACCAAAAATAAAAGGTCAACAAATGTGTTTATTGATTAATTGCGTCTGCAAACATCTGCCAGGCATGTTACTTTAAAGCTCTGAATAACATTTCTACAGACAAAAATCTAAATTCCTGAAAATAGAAAAAAATAAAAAAACACTCTTTGTCCCCCCATACTGTAGATACAATAACAATATTTGCTTTTATATTTGCATATTCTTATAAGGGCAAACACTGGGCAGGATGTAAAATATATATATATATATTTATAGGAAATAGATTTTTTATTAAATGGCTAATTAAATAGATTGATTAGCCAGTTAATCAAAATAATCATTAGTTGCAGCCTTGTTTCAATGCTTTGAAGAAAACCATTTCATCTGTAGAGATTTTGTATAAATGGGTTGCATCCGAAAGTGGATGTATGTCCAATCTCTTCTGCTGTTCGGTCTAAAAATACAGAGGTATGATTTCTGCTCCATATCACACGACCCTTGTACTGCGAGTGAGTCACTCTGAGGCAGCAAAGCAATTAAATTATCTCTGGTTACTAACCAGGTTCATTAAACAGCACACACTCATGCAGAGGCAGTTACTCGTGACTTCAGCACACACTGCACACCAAACAGGTTTTAAAACACCTATAGAAACACACAGATGAAGACGAGGCAAGAGGAGTGTGCCAGCCAGAAATGTTTGCCAGGCAACTCATGCGTGAAATCTGATCCTGTCATCTGCTTTGTGTCCTGAACCAGTCACACACCGGTGAACGGCTGCGAGGGTGTGTGTGTGTGAGAGAGAGATACACAGTAAATAGGGTTAATGCCATACCTGAGCTGCCAGAGGTTAGTAGTGTTTTGTTAGTTGATTTGAGGTACCCAGCAGACGAGGACGCCGAGACGCCAGCCTCACTGGACTGAGATGGGCTGCTGTACACGTTCTTCCATCTAGACGCTACAAAACACAAACCATCATGACATATAACTGGTAATATAGAAACACAAAACAAGACATGTCTCAGTATTTAGTTTTTGCCTGTAGTCTATCTTCTTTTGTGTCCCACATTAGAGTAGTACACTCTTTCTTTAATGCCATTTCAGCATCTTAGGCTATTTTCATGACCAGGTACAATAAAAATGTCCCACAGAAGAAAGATCTGGTATCGGCAAACGATCAACCATCCCTCCATTTGGCATACTTACATGTAATGATGAACACATTTCCATTTGATGAAACCTTTTAACGGTGAATTATTAACAGTCAGTAAGAGACAACAGAGAAAGAAACTAAATAAGGTTGACTAATTAAATATGCATTCTGATACGTTTAAAAGACTGAAAAAAATGCATCGTGAACAACTCATCCATGCACTTTTCTGATTATAGCTCATGTTCCCCAGAGCCACGCTCACATCTGAACATAAAATCAATCACTAATGCACAGAATCGAGTCTCCATTCTATATATTTTCTTTGCCACTCATCTGTTTCGCTCTGATGTGTGCCACACACAGAGAAAATATCTACTCCTGTTTCATCACGACACAGTAAACCAACAGTGAGCAAAGCAGAAACATGTCACAGCACAGTATTTCCCTGGAAAAGTGCATCATTGTGCATCAAGTGCAATCATTCAGTCAATCTGTATTCACATGCATTCAACAAACGTCAGTTATATCATAAAGTACTGCTTCTACTGCACGTGGATGTATTCACAAATCGCTCCCTTACTTTGGTCTAGCCGGTTGATGAGCGTCCGACAGGCGACCTCTGTCTCTGGACTGGGATGATCGAGAACTTTTCGACACCATTTGAGCGGTGTCTCAGGCCCCAGTTCAGCAGCAACCTGCTTCTTGGGTGAAACGTACAACCTAAAGAGAGAAAAACAGGAAACATGCACAGAACAATAAATACACAGAACCTGGACCTGAAATCTATCATGTGAATTAACCTGTAGAAACGAGAGAAGAGACTACAAGACCTGTCACGATTATGTTATTATACTGTATAGTTGGAGATTATTGTGCATTTACAGAAAAAAACCCAGTCCTGTGTCTCTCTGTTTTAATATGCTCCACATGATGCTGCACTCGAGCATGAACACCTGGAGAAAGAACTTCTGTTGTCTGCAGCGTTTACTCATTACCAAGACTTTCTACTCATAGAGAGACAGCACTAGGGCTGGGCGATATATATATCAAACGGTATATTATGCGCATCTCGTCAGTAAAGCCGCTTCTTTAAATTAGCGGTAAATCTCCGTCAGCTGTTTTTAAATGCAGCGCCAGCTTATGAACAGAGCCGTAGAAACACTGAGAAGCTATGTGTTGAGTTTCGCGGGTGAGTCAATGGCGTAGATCTACGGCTCTGTGTATAAGCCGGCGTTCTTTTTGAAAACAGCTGACGGAGATTTACCGCTAATTAAAAGAAGCGGCTTTACTGACGAGATGCGCATAATATATTGTTCGATATATAATTGCCCAGCCATAGACAGCACACTAGAACTTCCTGTTCCTCTGCACGATTGTCGTTTAAAAGTAAACAGAAGGGGAATCAAACGGTCTTTTATGTGGCATGAACTGTGTTTAATGGAACAAACGCTTGAAGATCATTTGTCAAGCACCCATCTATCATGAGCGGCTGTGTCAAATGAATCCTGCTCTGATGAAGCCTGTCTTCTCTCAGACCTCCCTCTTCCTTTGGAGAGAGAACATAACAATGGCAAACCATCCCTGATCATATTTGAAAAAGACTGGACCGCTCACTCATTCGAAAGATTATCAGCATTAAAGTATGATACGTCTCTTTCACTGCCATGAAGTCAGAAAGTTGGAGAACAAAATGGCATATTTTAATTCTGGACCACTAACATCCACCAATGGAAGAGCAGAGGTAATGACTGTTTATCAATAGGTTTACATCAAACAGATAGTTATAACAATAATAATACCAATAGAAAGTTTATGGCATTTTAACAGAAGGGATAGACCGAGAAGGCCCAAAGCCTAAACCTATAGATGGGCATCTTCAGTGTTTAGGAAGTCTCTCTGTGAACATCTTACCAGTGTATGTACTTTACTTCACATTCAGTAGATACGAGACAAACAAAACAACACACCACAGCTTTATATAAGGGATCCTATTAAAAACAGCCTTGCTCAGCACTCGGTTCTTATCAATCCTCTCTTTTCAGAGTCCAGAATGAGCAGTATCACATGAAGCTTAAATCCATCAAAGCTGCTTACAGGGCTGCGAGCAGACGTGCCTCTATTAACCTCCCGCTACAGATATGGACACGTGGAGCGGCTAATTGCTGGCCGACGCCAAGCCGCTGTGGGAACACCGCCTGGATTATTCTGATGACAATTAAAGCTGCATTACAGAGATTAGCTGTTTGTTATCATTAATTCCTTCTGGAAATTCTGTAATAATTCAGAATGAACAAAACCTACATTTATTAGAGTACAACGAACTTCACAACTTTAGCTCGGAGGACACGGCGTCGGTGATTTACAACAAGAATGCCAAATTTGGACTCGTCTGACCATAGAACACTTGTTCACTTTGAAACGGTCCATTTTAAATGAGCCTCGGCCCACATTGTGTTTACCTACAGTGGTTTCTGAAAGTATTCCGGGGCCCATTCAGCCTCGTCTCTTACACACTGAGATTTCTGCAGATTCTCTGAATCTTTTGATGATGGCATGCACTGTCAATGATGAGATTAGCAAAGACATTGAGGAGTGTTGTTTTTTTTTTTGTTTTTTTTATTGTTGTTGGTTTACACACTCTTAAACAGATTGGAGAGCCTCTCCTCATCTTTTCTTCTGAGAGACTCTGCCTCTCTAAGATATATCTTTTATATGTCAATTAACTTAATTAGTTGCTAGATGCCAGTTGAATCTTTTCAAAATGCCCTGCTTTTTCAGCTGTTTGTTGCCCCTGTGCCAGGTATTAAATTTTAAATGAGTGGATAAAAGTGTAAGATTTCTCAGTTTAAACATTTGTTATGTTCTATTTTGATTGATGATTTGAAAGATTTTCAGTTGAATACTAATAATAAGGTCACCCTTTGGTTTCAGTTTTAGTAGTCTTAATAGCATAGGCGGAGGGTGAACCAACTCCAGGGTGAGGCTAAAAACAGCCAAATGTATTAAACATCGTATACCCATCTTTTCAGGCAAGAACCAATCATAGGTGTCACGTATGTAGGCTAATAAAACATGTTTAATGGGACAGAATTTGTATTGAACGTGATTACAATTTAATTAACAAAATAATACAAATAATAATTATAAATATATTTTTTTGTAACGTTTCTTTTCCCTGGTTATTCAAACAGCGAATTAATTATATATAGAATGTGATATTATCACTAACTTTGATCTATCGCGAACACTCTCAAAAATAAATAAATACAATAAATAATACAGCTAATGATAATAAAAAAAAAAAATGTGTTGGATTGCGCAATCACGGGTATAACCAACAATTGACGCTCCACCCATTAACCCTTAACCAACAAGATTATTTTAAATTAGACTAAATTAGAATTAAAATTACTAATCTGTTTTTCGTGGACTCATCGTACAAAAGGTAACAAACACCAGGATTCACATGGTCTTATATCACATCACAGCCCTAAAGCGCTTCTCCGAGCGGAGAGAAAGAAAAAAAAACATTATAAAGGATGAATATAGGCCTAAACGAGAATTATAATTTTACTGAAATAATAAATCAATAACCAAAACTGAAAAAACACAAGAAAACTGCAACATGTAGCCTAGTGTGCAGAGTTTCGGTTCATTTTTGTGCTGTACGAAAGAAGTCGACAGAAAGCAAACTCATCTTTAAAAGAACTAGCCTTGTTTCTAATGTTTCAAGAAGAAAGGGTTTGCGTGAGATTATGTGCATATTGGCAGTGGCCTTGCAGATGAACCGCTGTACTGTGTGTACCATGAGCGCTCTGACTGTCAGAGACGACGAACTGAACCAGCCATAAAAAAAATCAGTTTTAAAATAGTCATTTCAAAAATATGCAGCTGATGACGTTGGGGCCTCTGTGTCCCGAAGAGCGCGCTTCAGCTTCTGTTGATATCCAATATTTTAACAGCTCACATTTATGTAGTTCAAACATTTTAACAAACGATGTGACATGCTTGAACTGTTTTATATCTATAGATTCTGTGTGGAATGAGAGACCCAACGTTAGTTTCAGTTTCGTTTCAGCCTAAAATAATTAGTTTTGTCTTGTTATTTATATAGCTATAACTTCTTACATTTCTTTTCTAAATACTGATAAATTGAAAGGATTTGTTGTGGAGTGGAAGAAATTAAAATAGCATATGTTTACAGAGTTTATTATAGTGTTTTTCTCCCTATAAAATACACATAGGCCATGAGTCACGTATTTTAGCAATGCAACAACCTTTTTAAATAATTCGATAAATTAATGAAATAGATTTGAAAAATATTATATATATATAACAGATTGTATAATAGATCAAAATTCTTGCCGGTCGGTTAAAGGCAGGGTATATGATTTTTCACAAATTAAGCGGTTAAAATGAACGTCCCATACGCGCAATACTGAAAAAATGCCTAGTATAATATGTGAGCAATCTTAATGTCACAATCGACACAATCACTTCATTGTCACTTTGTTGGCCACAGACGTAATAGATTTAATTTGTTTGAGCAGGGGCATTTTTTGTCCAATTTAGTGGAATTTTTCTCCCAAGTCCCCTTGGCCAGGGGAAGGATAAGCCTTCCCTAGCCTTACACACGCTCCGCCTATGAATAGCACTAACTATACAAAACAAGTAAATATAATAGAAGATTATACAAATAGTAAATTAAATGTTTAATGTAATAAAAATGTATCTCTGATAATCCCGGGTTGCTATGGTCACGCAGGTTTGTTTATGCAATAAACTCGTGGCCACGACTTCTTATGTTGAGAGAACAACATATTTTTCTCGTGGCCACAAGAAATGGATGTCGTTCCCTCACCATAGCAACTCAAGACCACGACATAAGGATGTTGTTACCTCGAATAAACGATCTCGTGGCCACCACGTAATATCACGTTCCCACGAGTTAATAAGTCCTGGCCACGACAAAACTAAGAGAACCGAAGACGTCCCCTCCTGGTCACCGTACAAAACAGCATCATGTATGTATGTGTAGTTTAATACAAATGCCTTGAGGAATGTTTATTGAAAGTTGACACACACACCTGACATTCAAATGCTACGGTTTTGCATTCAAATCTGGATTTGTTTTTAATTGCACAAAGATTTTTTGGACAGCACTAATATACAAGCCATGCAAACACAAGCACACACATGTAGAAAGTTGATAATCTCTTGATTTGATTGTCTGAAGATTCCAGAGCGCACGACGTCGAAGTTCAAAGATGGCGTGAGTCCTCACAGATACGGGTCCAGGTGAGCCGAGCGTCTGAGAGTTGAGCTCAGAGTTACTGGTGTGAAGTGATCCTCAGCTCTGTGTTTGTGTTCAGTGGGGACGGTCCGGCTGCGGTGATGATGTCCTGCAGCTCCAGCAGCAGCTCACAGTCAGGTCTGAGATCCGTCACAATCAGCTCAGGTGTGTTTGTGCGCAGTCATGCAGACGCTCTTGTTTGTGCAGGTCACTGTGTGCTGGACAGCAGAAACGCTCTGACCTCACCACACAACCAGGTAGATCTGATTTCTCCTCTGCTTTTACCTGTCGAACCAAACGTGATCCAGACACTTTTTCTCTAATGGCTAAACAAAGTGAAGCATTGCATGAGCTAAATGCTCATTATTTAAATTCATTATTTCATACCTTTCTATCAAAGTTATCTGACATTATCAAGATTCATTGGTTCTGGTACAGTTTGATTCTGAATCTTCTTCTCATATTTTATTACCGTTTTCTAAACTATGGCAAATAAACGGTGATGTAATGTCACAAATGCGGAAGGTGTCTGAATACGTTTTGGTTTGACTGTAGAAGATGGGACACGACTAAGAGCTTTCTTCCTCTTTAAGGGTTTGGGAATGAAGCCTCTGTTCAGTCCGTTAAAGAAGCTTGCGGAGTATTCTTCCTCCAGTGATGAAGATGACGAGAGGACCAGGTAATCTCTCAGTGATGACTGACAGCGTCGTGGATACAAAGTATAGTTCAAAACTATTAACATCATTACTGTCGGATGACCTTTTTTTCCTAGTATTACTTCTGCACAATGCACATTTCTTATTAAAAAGCCTAAAATGTGCTTCATGTCACTTCTGATGAGGATTGCATGATCGCTTCTTAAAAGCGAAATATTTAAAGTATTCTTAAAAGGGTCCCAATTTAACACGATCGAGTTGTTGTTCTAATGTAGCATACTTATGTACTAAAAATTGAATTGCAGGGATTTTATTAAGTACATAAATATAAAAAATGTATTTGTAGTATACTTAGTATGAAATAGATTGAAGTATATTTAATCTTCACTGGGGTAATGTATCTGTTCATGCTGAAGTGAATGTGAAAGCACACATATGGTCAGGGTTTCTCTGGACACGGCTCCGTCTCAAACATACAGCTCTACTTCACATTTATCCATCACAGATGGTTTGATTAAGAAAGAGCACTCATCGATTACAGTTGACTGTACCTGGCTCATACTGACAAAAACACCTATAATGTTCGTACAGTTAATCATTTACTCTTGTGATAGAGTAGCCTAATAAACACCTTTCTCACACATAGGGGCTTCTTTCATTTTACGTACTATACTCTAACTCGTGTGTGTAACACGTATGTTACGGGACGTTCTTCTTCAGAGTGTGAGGATATGTGTTGGAAACGTGGAGTGCAAACATCATATTTACATAATAAACTGTAAATATGATGTGAAGTTCACATGAGGAAAGCTAGTAGTTAAACTAAAAGCATACTTATACATTCCCCCAGATGTAAACTTGTTATGCTGTCAAAATTTACTACTGTAAGTGCACTTAAATGTATACTATTATAAATGAATAATAACGGGGCCAGCTTAGTCCCAAGATGTTTTGAAGTAGTACACATAAAAATATACTAGTAAACTGATCTCACTATACCTGGAATATATAGTCAGGTCCATAAATATTGGGACATTTTTGGCTCTATTCACCACCACAATGGATATGAAATGAAACAGGTGAACGGTGTAGGAATTACAACAGTTTGCATACGTGCCTCCCACTTGTTAAGAGACCAAAAGTAATGGGACAGAATAATAATCATCAATTTTTTAATACTTGGTTGCAAATCCTTTGCAGTAAATTACAGCCTGAAGTCTGGAACACATAGACATCAGCAGACGCTGGGTTTCATCCCTGGTGATGCTCTGCCAGGCCTCTACTGCTTGTTCTTGAGGCATTTTCCCCTCAGTTTTGTCTTCAGCAAGTGAAATGCATGTTCAATCAGATTCAGGTCAGGTGATTGACTTGGCCATTGCATAATATTCCTAGAAAACTCTTTGATTGCTTTTGCAGTATGCTTT
>JAUMHG010000056.1:3528424-3548635 GCA_032359395.1 Enteromius anoplus
ATAACTCTTGTATATCCTGTAAATAATATTTTAAACAGTGCATTTCTTGCATCTTCTGTAAACAAATATTTTAATGTTCAATGTATCGATGTAAACAACAGATTGCTGTAATGAAAATAGAACTCTCCTAAACACGGTTGCATGAGGTGATCTTTGTGATCTTGTCATGTCACTATATGAACATGAATTTACTCTAAGTTCTTACTAAGACACACGAGCATGTCAACCTTTTCAGGTTATGCCTTGATCATGTCTGGCAGCGCAGGAAAGATGTGATTGCGACGGCACAGAGTATCTTCTGCGGAGAGTTTTAACGAAGTGTTTAAACCCGCTTCGCTCCACTGTAGCCAAGGGAGTCATATCTTTTGCGATGTACAGAGACTGGAAGCGCCTGCAGAAGCCCCTCCCATGACGGATATGGAAAGCCAAAAGGGCCAAATACATGCGAAATTTAACGCGTCAAATACGTGTATTTCACATGTACTTCACGTGTACTTAACACGTGAAGTACGCGTGATTCAGATAACAGTTTCCTGTTTAAAAGGGACAATCTCATTGGCTGCCTAACAAATGGGTAAAACTATTTCTGTGAACCTGCGGTGTGTCATAGACCCTTCGATACCACCATTTAGCATGCTTTGAAACCTCCTACCTATTTGTCCTTTCCGTTGTGTTATTTTTAAATATTACATTTTTTATGTTATGATTTCATCTCTCCATTATGCACAGTTCTGCAGAATGCAAACATGTATGATGCTTTAAACACAGATGTTTAGAAGGTGTTTAACAGGGCTGCCACCCACTAAAGATTCTTTTTGTTTCTATGTGTTTTTTAAAATCATTTTATGCAACTAACTGCAATTATATGAGCGCTCAAGCACTTGTATTAAATTTGCCAAAATGCACAGGCAAAAGTGGCCTAATAGATATGAAAAAAATATATATTTATTAAGAAACTATTATTTTCTTGATCGGACCTTTATGGAGAAATGCAATCTTCACAGATTACATCAGGAGTATTTGCTTTCCTTTTGAATTGGTTCATTTAAAAATAGACATTTCATGCTATATGTATCTTTCAGGGTCCTTGAGCTTGGGACATGCACTTTATACTTTATTATTATTATTATGCTAGGCACCCTAATTTTACATTATTTCATAATCAGGAAATAGTTCAAGTGTTTGCATGAGCGCTCCCTGTCATGCGCTAAAAAACTTGAATATGAATAATAAGCACAAGTCAGATCTACAACAGAGACAGATGTAGTTATTATCTGTAAAAGTGAAGGCTATTTGATATTTAAAAATACCGTGATGAAATTCATTGATCATAAGTTGTTCTTGATCAAGATTAAACGACGATGTATGGTTCTCATAAACAGACGGAGGATGAACCAACTCCATAACGCTAAAAACAACCAAATGTATTAAACAAAAATTTTCACGGATTCATTTTACAAAAACTAGTAAACAACAGGATTCACATGGTCTTATATCACATCACGCAGCTGCAGCGCTTCGACAAGCGGAGAGAAAAAAAAAACATTATAAAGGATAAATATAGGCCTAAACGAGAATTATAATTTACTTAAACAAATCAATAATCAAAACTGAAAGAACAAAAGAAAAACTTTACCATGTAGGCTATGTGCTGAGTTTCGGTTAATGTTTGCTGTACGAAGGGAGATGACAGAAAGCGGCCTAATCTTTAAAAGAAGTAGCCTTGTTTCTAATGATAGAAGGAAAAAAAGGGATTGCGTGAGATTATGTGGATATTGGCTGGACTGTGTTGGGTGTACGGCACAGTCTGCGCGCATCATGAGCTCTCAAGACTGTCAGAGATCTGCCGTCAAACATTTCTGCAGGACTCGTAATTATAGGTGTCCTGTATTTCTGTCATTAATTACGAATTTATCAGTGTTTCACGCAAATGTTAATACATATTGTTCCAAATAGAGATGGGTTTAAATGATAACAATTCATTTGTTAAATTAATTCTGTTTTAAAATTGTAATTTAAATAATATGCAAGTGAAGACATTGGCGCCTCTGTGTTCTGAGGAGCGTGCTTCTGTTGATGTCCATCTAACAGTTCACATTTATGTCGTTCAAACATTTAAACTAACGATGTGGCATGCTTGAACTGTTTTATATCTACAGATTTTTAGGCAAGTCATGGTGATTTGAGAAGGCCAAGTTATTCTGACACTAACTATGAAGTCGCTGCCGCTGGCCACAAAAAAAACTAAACAAACAAACAAAAGAAGGGGTATATCCTCGGAAGAAATCACGCAGGTGGAATATTAGAATGCAAGTGAAGTAGACGAGTAGCCTACTCAGTGAATGTAGTGTTCAAATACATATGAGAACGTTTGATGTTGTGTGGGATGACAGACCCAACGTTAGTTTCGTTTCGTTTTAGCCTAAAATATATATTTTTTGGCTTGTCATTTATAGCTATATCTTTTTACATTTCTTTTCTAAATACTGATAAACTGAAAAGATTTGTTGTGGAGTGGATGAAATTATATTTTTTCCTCTAAATACACAGGCTATGAGTCGTGTATTTTAACCTTGCAACAAACCTTTTAAAATAATTAGATAAATTAATGAAATAGATTTAAAAAATATTATATATACACATATAACTGATTGCATAATAGATGATTCTATTATGTCGGTCGGTTAAAGGCAGGGTATACGATTTCTCAAAAATGAAGCGGTCAAAATGAACTTCCTTATTATACTGGAAAAAAAACCCCCGCCTAATATAATATATGGTGCAACTGTGATGGACTGTAGCTGTAGTGAATCGAGCCGAAACCTTCTCCAGCGAGAACGGAGGACACGGAGGCAGGGATACTCTTAATAGAAACATTTAATTAAAAAAAAAACAAACGGGAAACTGAACAAAGCTTACGAGACGAACACCAAGCACGCAGCAACATTACGCTAACATCTGACATTGAACTTGAGACAGGGAGTGAACTAAATACACAGACTAATCAATTACAAAATGCGGGACACCTGGGAATGACAGCTGGCGGAGAATAAAGACAAGGGCGGGGTTACAAACGATCAGAACACATGAGGGAATGCCATGTCTGTCTTCGTTTTCACTTTGTTGGCAACAGACGTAATAGATTTAATTTGTTTGAGCAGGGGCATTTTTGTCCAATTTAGTGGAATTTTTCTCCCAAGTCCCCTTGGCCAGGGGAAGGATAAGCCTAGCCTCACACACGCTCCGCCTATGCTTAATAGACATATTTTAAGGTGTGCTTGTAACAGAGTAATTGATTAAATGAAGTACTGAGTAATATTAATTAACTACATGAGATGAGGGTTTGGTTTAATTTGTTGTCATTATAATAGTAAGTACACATAATATATTGTGCTGTTATTATTCCTCCCTGACACACAGCCTATTCTTCGTTATGAGGAATGTTTCTGAGCCGTATTTTAGTCAACGCTACTAGGTGTGTAAACTGCCTATCAAAGGAGTCATGCATGCTAATGGTGTAGTTAAATATTAAATATTTTGCTTGAGAAATTGCCAATCAACAAATCATGAGCATCGAGTAACGCACCTGACAATCCTTTTTTCTTTCAAAGTGTACTTCACGTTGCACTGAACCATGAGAACAGGCTTCCACTCTGATTTGAGAGATGCCACTGGACGTCCCATGCAGACACAGGAGGAACCCGCTGTCTCAGACGCTCACAAATCACAGCCACATTCACCCATGAGGCGCTGGCACGCATTCAGAGCGACAGGAGACAGACTTCATATAGAGACCAGAACCATCAAGAATGGGCTCTTTAAGATCCTAGCAAACTCTAGCTTGTGGGCTTTCTCTGAGCAAGTCAGAGAGAACCGCTGTGCTAATTGAGTCCCTTTAAGAGGTTGGCAAAAGACTAATAGTCAAGGTCATTATTCTTGTTAAATAGCCTTCACGATCCGATCCCTATTGTTATATACATAAATATTCAGAATTGTCCAAGAGAGAATCACAATGCATCAGAATTTTTTTTTTCTCCCACCCCTATAAATAAAACGTGTTCAAACTGTGAAATATGTGTAGTGTATTAATGCAACAATTTGTAAACTTTGTTTTTGTTTGTCATGCATGCAGCAATAAACCATTTTTCTGTGTGACTTTGTAGTGTTGGGAATGACCTAAAATACTGGTAAATCATTTAGTGTATGACGCTCAGCTTTCATCTGTACCCAAGTGTGCAAGTGCACGATGCCTAGTGATTTAAAATGTGCTCCTATTTTAAAAGGTGTGTAGGGTACAGCAGCGTTAAAGCATTCGTTCACCTCTAAAACCAACATTTACTCCCGTCATCCAAGACGTTTCCGTCTTTTTTCTTCAGTTAAAAAGAAGAAGTAAAGAGGAAAACATTCCAGGATATTCCTCCATATAGTGAATTTCAATGGTGCTCAACAAGTTGAAGGTCCAAATTGTCGTTTGATTGAAACTTCAAAGAGCTCTACATCCCAGCTAGCAAAAAGACTGGCCTGGCTAGAAAAATGCTGTCTTAAAAAATAAAAAACTATTTCTTTTCAGAAACGTAATGTCTTAATTTCTTGAGTGACATGAGTCAAATATCAGGACGTTCTTATTCTTGAAGTGATCCTTTAACAAAAACTCACTGTGATGGCAACATGTTTCTAAGAGTGCTGCGTGTAAAGACGAAACGGTATGAACGTTTCTACTAACGATTACATAAACGAATCACAGTTATCAGTTTTGTCACCGTGCTGTTCAAATGTGCTGGAAATGTTAAAAAACAAATAAATAGGTTCATCTACTTTTGCATTTCAAGTCATCAAACAAAGTATAAAAGGATTTTCTGTTTAAACAGTGCAAAAAACAGTAAAACATCCTTGAACAAAACTGTGATGTAAATTAAAACTACTTCATTTAATAATAAATGAAGCAAATTTTTTTTTTTTTTTTTTTTTTTTTTAATGCCATTGAATTTTCAGAACTACATCCATATAATGAACTCATTTGTACAATTCCCTCAGCACTCTATTAAATTCTCCCAGCCTCCTGCCATGTTTTCTAAAACTAATCTACTCTGCTGCTGTCAAACAGTATTTATTCAAATCAAACATGGTTTTAACGATAATTAAAATATGAAATGGTGAGACTACCCATGGGGAATTTAATCATGATTTATCATCAAACCGCTCATCGTTACACCCCTAGAATATAATAAAAAGATGAATAAACCCACCAGCTGTCTTCATCCTCGGCCTGAGAGCACATCTCCAAGTCAAGCTCGTCCACTTCATCCAGGGCGGACTGGTCCATGCCCGCATCCCTCGCTCCCCGCATGTCCGCTTCACAGAGATCTGGAGACAGACTCGGGTCAAAGCGTCCCAGTGTTTGATTGGAGCCTAAGAATCCGTCCTCCTCCTCGGGCCTGGATGTGTCGGGCAGCGGAGACATGTCCTCACTGCTGCTGCTGCCCGCCAGGATCCCAGCATCCTCTGCTCCAGGGGAAGTGTCCATGGCCCCTTGCAGGTTGCTGTTGCTAGCGGCCCCCAGCACCAGTTTGCCGCCCCTGTTGCGCAGGGCTTGATTCTGGACCTCCAGGCGGCGCACCAGCTCCTGCAGCTTGCGCACCTCCTCTAGCTCCACCGTGGTCAGACTGGGATCGAACTCCGGCCCTGAGCTCGACATCAGCTCGTCGGCATCACTGCTGTCCGCTGGCTGGATGACACTTCCACCGTCAGGGACGACCATTCTCCTGGAGCCACAGAGGTTCACATGCATGTCAGGCAACGGAAGCACGCAAAAATATATAGTACAACAACATATCTGAGTGCATTTCTAAAAGCTTCTTACTAGCACTTTACCTAACAGTGCATTTCTTCTTTTTTTTATTTTTGACAAGCACCAATATATTTACATACACATGTCTCCAGTTAATCATTTTGTATTAGTAAGTAATCTTTAACAGATATACCCCTAGTGAAAACTACAAGTTAAACCACAAATTAACCAGGGTTTTGCTACACTTTAGTTGAGCCATGGTGTTTATATTTACTACACTTATTACAATAAAAGGATGGTTTATGTCCTTAAGGGGGTAGGCTAGTAAGTGATTTAAAAACAATTATTAAATACATACATAAACTTTGTAAGTACCGTTTTAGTTTAAACTGTACTTTTTAAAGATGTTCAATTAAGGTTACATTTAGATCTGTTACACTTTGTTTTTAAGGTTAATGGTGTTATATAAAGCACAGACTAGGTTATATTAGGTTCATTTTATGCGCTAGCAAAACGTTCATCATAACAGCAATGGCACAAGTTAGCAAAACAAATAACGTAAACAAAGCAGCAAACAAATGAGGTTTGATTGAACTAACCAGGATATACTTATAGAAAAAAACTTTCATCGAGTTAATTAGCCTGTAGACATTAAACAGTACTGATATCTTAAACCAAAACGCGTTAAATACCACAAAAATGTTTGGTGTAGTTCTTTGCATCCACATTCGGCTAATATGTTTATGTATCTCTAGTAGCGTGTAAGCTGAGCTGTTTCCAATTAACTTAGTACTCGCACACAAATCAACATACCTCTGCTTCCGTCCCGGTCTCTGCAAATAACCGATTTACCGTTTAAATATAAAATACAAATAAATAGGTTTAAATAAGTAACCCGCGGGTTTCTCGCCGCTATGCTTCATTCACGGTATTTCGGCTTGTGTGGCGCTAGTTAGCTCGTTTGCTATCGACCAGAAGTGATGGACACCAGTTGAGCCAATCGACTGCGAAGTCCCGCCCACTGCAGTAACGCCACGGACCATAAATGGACATGTAGCTCCGCCTGCTGGATGACGTCTCTCGGAAGGCTGCAGTAGCGCGCTCTGTCCAGTAGAGGGAGGCACCACACAAACCTCCTCAGCAGCGGCTGTGCTGTTCTCGGTTCATGTGCCGTAGACCAGTGGTTTTCAAACCTGTTTCTGGGGCGTGCAAATGTGCAGAGCAGTGAGTCCCCGAGGTACAGGACTGAAAACCACTGCTGCACACTGAAATTAATATTTTGTTCACAATAAAACACCAGTGCACCAGTCAATGAATATTGCAGAGTGTACGGTGCATACTGTCTACTGCTTACTTCTCTAAAACAGCACAACAATTTTGCAACAACTACATTTCTTTTTTACAGTACCGTACCTGGTTATCTTACAAGATATCATTTTGAAGAAAAAAGAAGAGAAGTCTGCATTGAGGGTAACTCAAGTGTCTTTTCTTTCTCTCAAAAGGAAAAATGCTTGGACAAAAGAAGTCACAGGGGCGTTAGCTTTTAAAAAGGGACATCTTTGTACATAAAAGCGCATGCTTTGTAAAGGTGCCGCCCCGAGAGTGTAGTTATATAGGGCGCTTTCTGACATACAGAATATTTCCATACACTGGTCAAAAATGAAAGGAAGTACCTCTATGTAGCTTTGTGAACTGTATTATATTGCCAAGTGTCTTTTTCTCTGAACCGAGGCCAGTGAAATGGATAAACGCAGGCAAACACTTGTCTTCAGGACCTGGAGCCTGAATTGCAATGAATCCATTCATGCCGTTTTACTGGAGAGTTGACTTTACACTACCTGTCGTACAGTACAAGCCTGGATTTATTAAGATCCAAAATACAGCAGAAACAGTCAAATTTTGAAATATGTTTTACTATGTAAGATAACTCTCTGTAATACTTTTATTTAGCAAGAATGCTTTGAATTGATCAAAAGGGATGATAAAGTCATTTATAAAGTGACAAGAGATTTCTATTTCAGATAAATGCTGTTCTTCTGAACTTTCTACTCATCAAATAAACCTGACAAAGAATTCTGCGCAGCTGTTTTCAACATAATGAATGTTAATTGTACATTAATTAATAAATAATAACAGATGTTTTTGACCAGCACATAAGAATATCAAAATATTTTCTGAAGGATGATGACTAATATAATGTAATGATAGAATAATGATGATAATAATTTAGCATTGAAATCACAGGAAATAATTGACATTTTAACTCAATAAAGCTTGACATATGAAATACTGTAATAGATTTTAAAACATTTTATAGAGGTTTGCTTAACATTTAGACAAGAAAGTTTGCATGCACTTTTATTGGGTATCATATTTGATGCACCAGGCTCATTTATGATATAAGATAATAGCTCATACTTGAGGAGAACTTTTGACTCATATTTTTGAGTAAATATTTATATTCAGATATTTGAGATGAACGTCTGATGCTGTGAATTAATGAGATATTTATAAGAGTTCAGTAGATACTGACATAAAATCATCTTAATATCAGCGGTTGCTCTATATCTCTGATAATATGTCTTAGTAAGATGAGAAAGAAATGATTCAAACATATAATGCAATGCAATGCTGACTGAGAGATGAAAATAAAGCTTCTGGAAACAAACGGTCCTCAGAAGATCCTGATTCTTCAAGAAAATGATTGATGGAGAAACATGTAAGGCTGAGCTGCTTACATTTTACATTTATTCATTTAGCGACTTGCTTCAGTCCAGTAAGAGTTCATCTGCAGTTATTCTGACCTTCACTTGATCACAGTCAGTCCTGATCGGACACGAGAAGCAGCCGCTGAAGCTGGACGCTCGTACAGCTTGTTGTGAATATGGATCATGAGTGATGCCTTAAGAGGAAGTACCTCAAATGTGCATGACGTTCAATGTTTATACAACAGCTGTGAAAAACAGAGTTTGAAACAAACCACAAAGATTACTAAGAGATTTTGTTGTATTTTTGCATTAATTGCTCTGTATTGTACCTAACTAATAATATAAGACATTGTATTGTTACTATTCCCTCTCGTGAGACTTCAACTACAAACTGAGCCTCAAACAAGAACAACCACAAAAGTGTCTTCTACATCGGTCCTGTAGAATGCTTCATGATTCAACTATCCTTAGAGGTTAAAGGTGTGATGTAAAAGGACCACACACTACACTAAAACTCTGAACTGTCAATCAGACGACACAAGACCTGGATGGGATTGTGTGTGTTTTTCAGAAGGTTTTGGTCTTTTTGATTGTTAGAGGCCTTAGAAGTGTGTGTATCAAATATGACTTCATAGGGTTAAATCAACCAATCATGAATCTATAACAGGTCGGAACATCCAGCACAGAATTAGACTGAACTACCTCACTGAACCCTGCAGCTTCCTAATCACATTTCTGGCTATTCATCACACACACACACACACACACACACTGCAAACAAGGGTAGGTCTTCAAGTGTGTATTGTTAGCTGAAAGCATTTAAGCAAAAACATTTCCACTTCCTGTTATATAATCATCCTCGATTGTGTTTCAGCTCTTCTTACTATGTGCAACAGAACAAAACCAAACGTTTTAAAGTCTCATCTTTATACAGCGGGTAAAATATGCTTTGAACATGTCATCACTTTCTTCAGTAAATATAGTGCTGTTAACTTTCATTTTCACTAGATGTCAGTAACAACACAAATAATCCATCCATTCTAAGAAAACAAAACAAATCCATTCAGAAATGAAGTTATTTGTAATAAAGTGGAATAACAGGGAAACACTATAGACCACGTGAAGAAAGGGCAGCTGAAAACTATCAGTGATTAGAAAGAAATCCTGCCTCTCGTCAGTATAAACTAATATGAGCTGCTTCAGTCTCACCATCTACGGACGCAGGATGATGAAGATCCCAAACACTCCTGAAGAAACTCTGGATTGGGTTCAGAGCTTCTAGAATGACCAAACAATCCCCTGAACTGAACCCCATAGAAAATAAGAGCTAAAGGTCAGAGTTCATACTGTACATTTGAAGACTCTGGAAGAATAAGCCAGAATCAGACCTGATCATACCGCTTGAGACTAGTTTCTTCTACAGAAGGCGTCTGTACAAAGTATTAAATACATTTCAGTAGTTCAGTACTTTTCCCTGTGGTTCCATTTTATTACACATAATACCTTCATTGCTTGTTTGTTTTCTTTTCTTTGAATTTGTGGATTATTTGGGTTGTTACATCTGGTGAAAATTTCATGTCATGAACTTACTGAGAAAAATGCTGATGTGTTCAATTCTTATTTTACCCGCTGTACATACGAGCATTTTAATGTGTGGTTTAAGTGGCCAAATACTGCAGTCACCTTTGGTTACAACCCTATGAAGGGAATGATATGCATTATTTCTCCTTCAATGTGAATGATGATGTGGCGTAATCACGCTGAACACTGCAGTAAACGAGTAGAGACTCGTCACCAACCGCTTCAGACTCCACAGAAACAGGCTGCAACAGTCAAAGAGACAAGAATAATGAGAATTCAATGGAAAATACTGAATCAAAGTGCAGAAAAGGTAGGCATTAATAAAATAAAAAGACCTGTAATATGTTTAACAAATCTGAAAACATGCCATCAGACACAGGCTGTTCTCTGACGCAATGGGGGTTTATCAGGGCGTGTGTGTGCGTGTGCGTGAGAGAGAAATAGAGAGTGTGTGTGTGCGTGAGAGAGAGATGCACTGGTTTTTATGGTTTACAGGGACAGAATTCGTTTAATGACATGGGTATGACATAAGTATTACAATTCAAAGGTGGTTTATGAGGACACTACCAATGTCTCCGTAATTCAAAAGACTTTAAAAAAAAAAAAACCACACTAAATGGTATTGTTTTGAAAATGCACATCCAGTAGTTTCCTGTAAGGGGTAGGTTTAGGTGTAGGGTCAGTGGAAAGCAGTAGCACATAGTTTGCACAGTATAAACACCACTACACCTATGGAGAGTCCCCAGAAAACATGGAGACACAACATGAGTGTGTGTATGTGGTGACAAAATGTCCCCGTATAGTAACACCTGAAATGTTTGATCTTGCAAGACATTTTGGATCCCCATGGGGATGCATGAGAAAAAAGGGCATATAAATGCCATACAAAATTTGTTGTTTCTTTTTTGAAACTACTTCCCACTAGATTCATGTTTCACACACCCGTGTTGCCTTGAATTCATTGTGTTTGCTAAATCATGCATCACTACTGTTCAGAGACTGCATAACGTTCACCCTGCACTGCTTGTGTTTCAGGTGAATGCAAACAACACGTCTGTAACAGGACAGAACTGCTGCTCTCTTCAGACATGACCACACTCGTCTGTCACACACATTCCTGTCTGATGAGGAAAAGTGTCTTCAGGAGTTTATCAAAGTCAGCTTACGCTCTCTCTCCGTGCGTTTCTGTGTGTGGAGGGGGAATATCTGGAAAATATGCAGATCAGTGTCGCTGTATTTCCCCCTGCGGCCTGCAATACGCTACACCTATAATCAACCAAAAACATGCATAGACACACTGGATGACAGTAAATCCTTCTAAAGTTGTTATATGACGAGTTATCAGTGAGTGCTCACTCACTCCCATTCACAAGAGCTCAGTACTGAAGCAGTGCTATTAAATAGTAACATAACTGGTAGCAGTATTAGTAGTAAAGTCTAAAGTGGACTAGTATCTGACAAAACTCCTTAATAAGTTAAATAATGGAAATTTGGTCTGATTAGAATTTACTGACCTTTAATGACTTAATGGATATTTTTTAAGTTTGATAATTTATTGTTTACCTTCCTTTGTCACATGATTCTTTCAGAAATCAATCTAATATACAGATTTGCTGCTTAAGAAACACTCTTTATTATTCATGTAAAAAAAAGCTTAAAAAAATAAAATAAACTTAATCTACTAACATCCAGATGTATGGGGAAGGTATGTGTGTGTTTTAACAGAAATGAAATTCTTTTATTAAACTGATCGAATGTGAGAGTAAATTATAATGTTACCTACAATTGTCTATTTCAAATAAATGCTGTTCTTTTAAACTCTCCAATAAGAAAAGACATTATTAATAACTGAGAAGCAAATCGTTATATTAGAATGATTTCTGAAGGATGAGTGAAATTGTAATATTTCACAATTTGCCGTTTTTGAGCAAATAAATGCAGCCCTGGTGAGCAGTGAAGACTTTTTCAAAAACATTTGATTAGGTTTCCGAACTTTTGACAAGCACTGCCCACAATTTTGAGACCACTACTTAGCTTACTTTTCATAAAACACTGGTTTTAAAACATCAGGACACAGTTAAGAAGTTTTTATTATCATTTATTTAAACAAAAATATCATCTCACATGTTATTAGAAGAATAACCAGAGCAGAAAGGCAGCAGACTGACGCGAGCAGCCATGAGTTGGTGATGACAGATATAGACAGATGTGCATCGTCTCCTTTCGAAACCACACATGATCAGAAGATCCAAAATATCCACAGTTCCAATTACATACATGATTCTGCAGTTCACAGGAATTAGACAGATTTATAAATGACTGGGTATATGCAGGAGCGGAGGTCCCGGAGGAGAGCGTTTATTTGCACCCCTCTGTAGTCTTCTTCTCCTGCTCGATATCTGTGAAAGAAGCCCAAGAGACGGCGTTACCCAATCACCAGAACAGCGCTCTTCCCCTTTTAATTACAACTCGGCTTGCTTAACCCTGGGCTAACATGACAGCACAGTGTTTAATAAAGCAATAAGCCTGAATTTACAACAGCTAACAGGCGTTGTTAGGTGCGACACAGACATAAACAAAAGTTTGAAGAGCATTTTAAAACGGCTTCGAACGCGGTTCAACCAATCAGAATCAAAGGCCGCTACTATTTTTGTTTGAAGTAATAAACCGTATTTTTCGACTTGAATGCGTGAGAGTTATGACTCATTACAATATTTCAATTTAATAAACAGTTACGAACCAGTGTGCTTGTGGTTATGGTAATAAAACTCGACACAAGAGTTATATTACAGCACTTTACTTTCTCATTGTAAAACCAGTGCATTTTCCACTAGTTATTTCTTTATTATTTTTCTCTTTGAGGAAACTGTGCACGCAAATTGAGATGTAAATACTGCATCCACTGCAGGACGAAAACAAATGACGACTCTGTCAAACAGACACATACAAAACAAAAACTGCGGGAATCATTTGAATGTTTCGAATTGAAGATGTTTCCCGTTACAGTCTATTTATAGAGCACATATAATAAAACAATAGAACAATTATTATTATTACACACACCTAACAGACAACATCTAATAAAAATTAAGAGCAGTAACTACAGCAACAAAACACACACATGAACAAAAAATACATTTTTAAATGATTAATATTGTTACATCTGGTCGTCTGGGTCCTCAAAACTAGTGTTATTGAAATATCACAATAGGGTTTGTTTGTTTTTTGCTCATTTTAATACGTTTAAAAAATTATTTTGTATTTTTGTCATTTATTAGTGCTTAAAGCATCGTTTTTATTATTTCTTTTTTTCAGTTTTAGTTAAATGCATGAAGTTAAATAAAATTGGAAGGAGAATTGAAGCCTTGGCAAATAGCTGTAATACGTTTTTCACCATTTTTACTTTATTTGACCTCAGTTAGTGTTTATTATATTTTTTATAGTTTAATTGTAGTTAACTATAATAACCCTGCTGAATCTAAATATCAAAGGTAATGCTTGAAGAAAACAAAAGAGATAAAGTCACACATCTTCTCATTCCCTGCAGTAATATTTTACACCTGTGAGGAGGAGTGTTACATCAATTCTGTGTAATAATATAATATTCCTTAACGGAGATTACAAGCTTTCTTTATAATCCGCTCCTTTGTCCTGCAGGTGAAGAAGACAGACGGTCTTATCTCTGATGTGTGTGTGTTTGTTTTGCCGTGTTGGATCAGCACAAGACTGTACAAGGGTGAGATATGAACAATGAATCATGAGGGAGAGGCTGCCAAACCCGCTCACCTTCTTTAGTGGGCAGTACGTTCTTCTCCTCCGTGTTCGTCTTCTTTAGACATTTCTTGTCGAAGTTCTTCACTTCATCTTTAACAGGGTTGTCGCTCATTTTGGAGATTCTGCGAGAATTCAAGCCATTGAGAGTTAATGGCAGTGTTAGCTTTATATCAACCTCAATAAAAGTATTTGTGAATCAAAAACCAACCAATCAACTTATTGGCATTCTAGTGCAATAACGGTATTTGTGATTCTTTTGTTGTTCGATTTCTTCGCACACAGAGCTGTCCAAGCATGCAACGGCATCTAGCCAGTGGTTAAACCACATTCTTAAAAAGCAGAAGTGTGTTTAACCACTGAGGTTAAGCTGAAGTTCTGGGTGACTGTGTATGGACACGTCGACACACCCTGTGCTCAGGTGTGTGTTTATGTAAGCTCTTATCAGCCAGAGCTGCAGTAAAATCAGTGGCCTAAAATTACACTCTACTCAAATGGGCTGTTTTCCTCGTTTTTTTGCATGTTTGCAGAAACCCTGAATGCGCTGGAGCTCAATGCTTGTATGTTTAACGGATAAAGTCAGCGTAGTGCTGAAGTTACACAGAGATCTGCAAAACAAGAGGAAGTCATTTCACAAAATCACCCAGTGCAGATAACACTAGACAGTTCACAGACAAAACTCATTAAAGTAAGCCTGCTTTCTGTTTCCCCATTGTCTCTTGTTTTAGGAATTAACCGTTTTATTCGAGTCAGCACTTAATAGGACTGAACAACTTGAAGTGCCAGATCACATTCACTTTTTCCTGCAACTTAATATCAGATTTCATAACAAAAAATAAAAGAGAGAGATAAGTAACTCTGAAAGCATTTTAGTTTAGCAAATTAAGTAATGCATGGCTGTTTTCTCACACACTGTGTAGTCTCCTTTGTCAAAACAAACAAACAAAAAAAAAAACAGAACAATCTTATGCGCAAACAAATACAGTAAACAAATCAGAAAAGATTTTAGTAGGGCGGTGTGCACATGATCACTGCATGAGCCGATGTTTTATACCATCACGATAAATTCCTCACGTCTTCACCACACCCAACGTGACTCGCGCCAAGTCTCTGGGATTTTGCAACACTGACAAATACTTGAAACATTTGAATTTTCGAAACGTTCCAAACCACTCTCTGGCGCATCAGGATCGTTCTAACTGTGTACAGCGCATTAATGCGACATAAGAATAGATGACAGACTGCGCAAACCGAACACACACCGCAGAACGCTCGAACTAACCACAAACTAGTACGTTAATCAAGCATACGCACTACGCATACTGCATTGACAGGTGCGCACAAACATATGTTGTCCTGATTTGATATTTCCCTCCATATTTCTAAACGTATTAAACGCATAATGAAATGTAAACGCATATTATATCAATTTTGCAACTGTATAATGTACCTACACACTTTTTACATAACAAATGAATGTCTGTTATTTAGACATTATCAGTATCTTGAACAGTATGCAAAATAATATGATATGAAACGGTATAGTACTGCAGAATCTCTTCCCCATATTAAATAAACATATGATTGTGTGTATCTGAGGAGCCTCACCTGACGCTGGCCTCGGACCTGAAGTACACTAGATGTGCTGGACTCGATCTCTGTGCTCCCAAGGTGGGCAGCTGCATTAAATACACCGCGTTGCACAACAGCACAGATGTAATCCACTAGCTCCGATTGGCTCAATCTCTCACTACTGTATTCTGATTGGACAAACGCGCAGTGCTTCTGCACGGTGATTGGACGAACCAGTGAAGTAACGGTAACCAACTGTGAAGTATGTAAGAATTCTTATAAACGGAAACATTAAACATTACAGTAAAAACAGCGGACGTGTTTTCAGTAGTGTCGTCCGTGTTTCCAGAAGACAAGAGAGACAACCTATTATATAAAATATTTCAGTTAAAGTATTTTTTTAACCTAGTGAGGCCATGAATCGATCATCAGCACCATCTTGTGGCGATTAACATTCAGATAACATTACTGAACCAAAATCCTAAACAAACAAGTTCTGCCATGTCTTTAATAAAGGAAAAATCCTCTTTCAATGAATTAATTATTTATTTATTTTTTCATTCCTTTTGGAATAAGTGTTAAATTCTTAAAGGAATTCTTATAGGAATTAAAAATGAGATATTATCTACTTAAGCAGACAATTAAATATATTCACACAATACTAACCAAAACTAACTAAAGGAATAGTTCACCCAAAATTAAAAATTTGCTGAAAATGTACTGATCTTCAGGTAAATCAAGATTAGGATGAGTTTGAGGTGCTCTCAGAAGTCCAAACAGCTGATAAAAACATCACAATAAACCACAGACCTCCAAACCAATAAGTAAAAAAAAACAACAACAAAAAACAAATCCATCAAGACATTTTTTTTACATTAAGACCATTTTTTGCAAAGTCTTTTTTCCTTAATATTGCTTTCCCAAAGTGGTCTATCTGAATCAGGAGAGAAATATGCACAGAGTAGCACAGATGACAAGCCAAAACAGCTCTGAAGAATGTGTCCTTTTCACTGAAGGAAGCCTTATGGACTCTTATTATGAACTCATCTTCATGCTGGGTTTATTTCAGCATTTGTCTTCTGCAGATATTAACGGATTGACTGGACTGGGCTGGAGTGTGTGGATTATTGGGATGTTTTTATCAGATGTCTGGACTTCACTGCGAGGATCCATTGCAGAGGCTGATAAAACACGGGGCAACTTTTTTTCAGCAATGTTTCTTGGACACTTTCCTACTGAGAGTGGGTAACAACTTTCTGTTTGGATATTTTACATCAGTCATGGGCTCTGCGTCTCACCTGTTGCACATTGAAGGCAACATTGCTCAAAAGTTGCCCAGTAATATCATAAGCCTGATGCAGAAACACATTTCTCTAAATCTAATTAAGAAACAAACTCTTTTAAAATGAAACAAATCATTATTTATAAAAAAAAAACACACACACACAAAAAAAAACACCAACAGTTCAAATATAAATAGTCACAGACCAAAAATACTTGAGAAGAACCAAAACAGGTGTTTTTCCAAAAATTGCATAATTATCTGTTTCACATTTTAATAGAACAGAGTAACTGCACATCTTCATTCCTTAACTTCAGTTATATCTTGCATAAATATTGCACCAGGGCATACATCAGCAGATTGGCCATACAGTAAAAGACATCCCTGCCAAACTGAAATGCATCGAGCAGCATTGAACCTGAACCTGAGCCGCTCTGGAGGTTCTGGTGATCATCTGGAGGGCCTCTTCAGCTGATCGTATATGGCAGTGGTGATTCCCCAGGTGATGCAGGAGCGGAAGATGACCAGCGATCCTCCGCGGTACAGAAGAGCCAGCCTGTGCTGACGGGCGTCCCAAAGCTGCCTCCAGCTGTCTTTCAGCCCTCCGCCTCCTCCGTCCACCCGAGCCTGCATGTTAGCCACCAGCACTGAGAGCGGGTAGAGAGGCAGACTGATGACCAGAGAGTTCAGCACACCAGTAATGAAGGAGGACGCTACCTGAGAGCAGCCACCAGCCCTCAGAGTCTCAGACACAGGCTCCTTCAGCCCAAAGTACAGGCTGCTTCCCAAGGCATTGCGCACCAGTATGGGCAGGAAGGCGATGTAGTATCCTGACGCTAACGGCCTCGAAGCTAGCTTGCGCAGTATGCTTCTTAACGTGGGAAGGCTGGAGTCATTGCCGGCGTTCTGCAAGACGTTCTGCACGCGCTCGAAGGGGGTGAAGAGCACGGCCTCCAGCACACCTGCACCCAAACCTGCCAGAGCCGGGACAGCACCGGGGGGAGCAGAGCCCCAGAGACACAGCTGCTGCCGGAAGGTATCCTGGAGGCCGAACAGGAGCGTCCCGTTCAGGGATTGCTTCAGTAAGGGTGGTAACACGCCACGGTACAGCTTCACCGGACCCTCCCTCAGTAACTGAGCCACGGCCTCTCGCACGGCCACGCTGTGCAGCTGCTGCCGGAAGACAGTCTTGTACAGAGGGAAGGTGATGACCGTGGTCAGGAGGCTCGCCGTCCCTCCGTGTAGAAAGCTGTGAACGCGGACCCAAGAGTCTGCTGGCTCCAGAGCGACTTCCCGGCTGCGCTGCGAATCACTGCCCATCTCTGACACTGTGAGGAGTCCAGAGTTAATCATTAGTCACATTCACGATCCCTCTAGCTGTGCACCTGCCTCCAGTTATTAGGCATTCTAAAGGAATATGAAAAACAAAATGTGATAGAGCATCACCTGCCGAATGCTGTGAAGTTTTGATTCTTAGAGCTTGGTATCCGTTGACTTCCCTTTATGACTGACAGACTGCAACGGTTTGAGTTAAAAATCTTTGTTTGTGTTCTTCTGAAGAAACTAAGTCACCTTGGATGCCCTGGGGGTCAGCAGATGTCACATAGATATACAGTATACACATAAATATAGATCTAGATCCTTATGTATCACGGCCCATAGAAACAGTCACTAATGAGGCATCTATATCTATAGAAAGCTCAGGTCAGTCGGAGATTGTGGTGTATAAGAGGTAAAAAATGATATAAATACTGCAATTTTTAGCACAGACTTGCTTGTCTTAATGCCTCAGTGTATCGCCATGAGCCGTAGGGTCTAATTTGGTATCGTCTTTGTGTTTTTTTGACTCTTAGAGCTTTGGAACATTTGGTTACCATTGACTTCCATTATTTGACAGACAGACTGCATCGGTTTGAGTTAAAAACCTTTGTTTGTGTTCTAACGAAGAAACAAAGTCACCTACAGTACATCTTGGATGTCTGCAATAAGAAGATAAACCAAAATTATTAATTATCCTTTTTGGGTGAATAATCCTTTTAAGCAGCCTCCATATTTGTAACGTAATGGCATGCTGACGTCATATTGCACGTTTAGCGACTTCAGCTGCTACTTCATGGGTTCTACCGTAACTGTGTACTACGGACGAAGAGCGGCTTTGCAGATTAGTTGGGTAAAAGTTGAATTTTATGATATAAACTATTTAATCACATCAGTATACCATTCTACTATTAATCTTTCATTTAATCTATGTAGATCGTGTCTTATCTTTTTGTATTCACAAAGATATGTTTGCTGTTGGCAACAGAACCTATTGAGACTAAAAATCTGTAAAGCAAACAACGTAATTACTGCCTAAACATCCTCCTCATAATCTATCATTTGCATTTACATTGTGGTAGCATGAGACGGAGTCTACAACCCACACAAGTGGCTCAGGTTGTGCAGCTCATCCAGGATGGCAAGAGGGTTTGCGGTGTCTGTCAGCGTCCAGAGAGACAGGCCAGTACATCAGGAGAAGTGGAGGAGGCCGTAGGAGGGTAACAACCCAGCAGCAGGACCACTACCTCTGCCCTTGTGCAAGGAGGAACAGGAAGAGCATTGCCAGAGCCCTGTATAATGACCTCTAGCAGGCCACAAATGTGCATGTGTCTGCTCAAACGGTCAACTTATATGTCAACTTATTCTACTAAGCCTACACTAACAGTCTACTCTGAGAGTTAGTAGACATGTAGCTGCAGATTAACGAGAATTAGTTGCCATGTGTTACCTACAGTTAGTAGAATGTCTAAAGATATCTGATATCTGCTAATGTCTCATATTCACGGAAAATAGCTTAATTCTGCATTGCAAAATAAAGAGGATGGCAATAGTTAAACTGACAACTGCAAACACGTATTAATGCATTATGTTTATCTATTATAGTGCCATATATTCTATTTTAAGCCTTATGTTTTGTGACTCCTTCTCCTCCGTCACTGCACTACACCAAGCTTATCAAAGGAATTTGGATATGATCTGACACATTTCTTAGGCGTGGCCCAGTATGAGTAATATGTCTATATCTTGTGTGCACAAGTCCAAACTGATCAAAACTTTACACATATGAAGAACAAGTGTTTCTGAGGAAAAGATTAGTTTAATGAATTTCAATGATCACATCCACTGCTCCACCAGAGGGAGCCATGGGAAATTACTGAATAAATATTAGTACACACATGCATGTATATTAGTTCTAGTTGATAGTTTAGCACAGTGGTTCTCAACCCTGGGGCCTGTTCCATAAACCCCGATTACAGTATAAGCCAGGCTTATTTCAGTTAGTCTGACTTATTGCCAGTTGATTTGTATTAAAATAGGTCAGACTATCTGCCATAAACCTGGCTTATTTGGTAAACTTGTTTTATGGAACAGGCCCCTGGGGTCTGTTCTTCATACCTCGCTAACTAAGTTAGCTGGATTTGATTGTTGACGATTTTGCATGATCTTGGATCGTTCGGTTCTTCGACGCT
>JAUMHG010000056.1:3606205-3642918 GCA_032359395.1 Enteromius anoplus
TAGATAGATAGATAGATAGATAGATAGATAGATAGATAGATAGATAGATAGATAGATAGATAGATAGATAGATAATAATTTTAAATATATTTTTCAAAAATACTGGTACAATATATTAATGCAAATATATGTTTGAATATATTTTAGCAAAGATATATTTTTGGCCATTTGTGAAGTGTGACAGAAGTGTTTGATCACATTTGGAGCAGCTCTGTGCCTGACATCTGCTGCTGAGGATATCTGGACTGAGTTCAGGTGGAACACAGCTGATCCTGCTCTTCATGGAATCCAAGAGACAGGGTTTGCTGGGAAGAGCTCCAGGAGGACATGCTGCCGAATCTGTTTTGTGTCCCCTGATGTTTTTTTGTTATATCTGCGCTGTAAAGTGTGAGAAAATTATCAGCTGTGTATGACGATGAGAAAATGCCCCTGGCTCTCACTTGTGTTTGAGCTCATTTCATCTGCTTCCAATCACACACACAAACTCCCTCATTCAGCCACAGGCTCAGCAGCACTGAAAACACTTACATAACCCAAAGACCACTGAAAAAACCTGCGCATTCCAGTGCTGCACCAGTGTGTATGTGTGTGTATGAAAATGAGTGTCCATTTATCGTGGGATGGTGTGTGTTTTGTGAGAATTCCAAGTGTGGGAGAGAAAATCTGCAAGCAGCTCTCATGAGTTTTTCTGAATCCCATTAATGGGTGAATAAATATAGAGCCATTGCCATCACTCACGATTTACACATGTTCTTAAACACATCCCTTTACAGAGTCACATAATGGGCACATCAGTGTATTTTTATTTCATATTATATTTTACATTTTTGTATTTTATAGTATTTATTATATTTTATATTATATTATTTTATTTTATTTTTGATTTATATTTCTTAATGTATTGTATATTATACTTTTATTCATTTATTTATTTGTTTGTTTTTTGGGGTGTACTTGAATGACATAATTTGACAAAAAAGGGAAATTTTATTCATATAGAGTTGTTTTCTTTTGTTGTTGTTGAAAGAAAAAAAACTAGTCCAAAAGATTGCATTTTATTTTGTTCCTGTAATGTGAAAAAAATATTGATATACATGATCATGTATTGATCATATTATTGTTTGTTGTATTACTAGTATTTTGTGCAGATTTCTGGGATTTCCATATATTTTTATTATTTTAAAAACAGTATAATTTATAAAATTTAAATATAACCACCATTTAGAATTATAAACATAACAAATAAATATATAATGCATCTGACACATTAGATAATTAGCCCCGATTTTGTCTCACCAACAGTTTTAGGGAATCTCAGACAAATGGCTGATGTCTGAGGCAAATCGGTTTACATGTGTGATAATCATGTATTGTGCGTTCACACACGTCAAAGACATGATCTGAGAAAAATACGAGGCAAGTGTCTTAATATAAAGGGCTCAACGTATACCATAAATGGCCAGATTTCACATCTCACTGTTGTCCCCCAGGTCGTTTCTCATTGGTTCCCACTTTTTTGTGAACAGAAATGCTCTGAAACGCCAGCTTGGCCAGACTAACTTTGCTCGTGAAATGAATGTAGCCCACGCTAGTAATCACTGATTGTGCGCCAAGGGTGTAGAGCAAGAGCAAGAAGGCTCAAGAAGTCACAGGACTCTTGAAAATGACTCTGTGTGAGAGGCCCAAGAGTGCACTGTAAAACATTCATGTGAAATCCACAGTAATCTACTGTATTTGTGCACAGGAAATTGACTGTATACTAGTTCATGGTGGAATATCGTAGTTTCAGTCAATATTGCAGTAATGTAAGAAGTACTGTGAGTAACCAGCAATGTCTTGTAGAAAATCACAGTAACTTCCAATGTATTGTATAAAACACAATAACTAATTATGTACTGTAGAAAATTACAGTAACCAAAAATGTGCGATTGAAAAAACAAATCACAGTAAGCTATTATATCCAGCTTAGTTTTCACGAGAGAGCAGGCATGACTATTTATAACTTGAATGTGTTTGTCTTTGTGTGCCTTCCAGTTATTTTACCTGTACAAAAACCGCATTATACTGCTTATAAAACAGTGAATAGGGCTATTTCTTCTACAGAAAGTTAGGCTACTTGTCAGTTTTTCAGTCTTCTGGAGCACTGATGCACAGAGCACGAGAGGGAAAACTCATTCAAACACCCATAAACTCTAGTCTTCTGAAATGCAGAACACATCACACATGACTTGACATGCACCAACCAGCACACACCTTACTGTAACCACAAGTATTTACAACAGTAGACCTCCAGAGCTCAGAGGGTGTTGTTGCTAAAAAAGTAAGGCATCATTAAAAATGCACAGTTTATTATTGCTGCCTGAAAGCAGGAGTGATGAAGTGATAAAGAATCCCACAAGACGAAAGTATCCCAAAAGAAGAAAGACTTTAAAGCAGAAGAAAGTACAGCCTGACTCAATATGAAGGGTCCGGCAAGTATACGATGGAGGCAGACGCTGTTGTAATCACGACGGTGAGGTTGCAGTATTACATGGGCAAAACATGATCAAATCCAGAAGTGAGGAATAGTAAACAGAGACATTTACAAGCGAAAAGACTTGAACACAGCTCCCCGTCAGCAAACTCCTCTGAGAATACACTGCACACGAAGTAAAGAGCGTCTGCCTCCAGCTCAAGATCAGATGCCCAAAACACCGGATCAGCCAGTGTCTCTCCACCCAGTGAAGCTTTCATTCATAAAATATCAAAGCAAGAACAGTTCAAGCATGACGAATGGCCAAGCATTTCACACAGGAGAAATAATGATGATGATGGCACACACAGGTCCTTTAGTGACCCTCAGACGCTCAGAGGTTGTCAGCACTGAGTGAACCTGTGAAAGAGCGTCCTTTCAGTGCTGATCTGGAAAGATCTGGAGGGTTTAAATATCTTTTCCTCAGCTCATTTCCAGGCAGTCCATCTGTTGTCCGTGGCACATTTTTACAGCACCATCATCAGCTTCAATGTGTTATGAGAGCAAGGCTCTCATTAACAAGTGTGTGTGTGTGTGCAGCCATGAATGTGAAAAATCAACACAATCGTGCTCATGAAACAACAAGTCTGTTCAAGATGTCATTTAAGATTCAAAGTACGGTTCATTTCCAGAAAGAGCAGGGGGGTATTCCAGAAAGCAGGTTATGTTACATACCCGGGTAAGTTTAAGGGTAAGTTAGTGGATAACCTCAACTTTCGGTTCCAAAAACGGTGGTAACTTTCTGGGTATGTATGTAACCATAGGAACTGCTCGGTAGCAGGTTATGTTCCAGGGTTAGTTTGTTTCATAAGTTTACTGAGCATGGCGTGCCCTTTTGATGACGATCCTGTGGACATGGAGGCACAAATTATACTAAGTTTTTATGCCTGGAGAGAGTTATAAGATGGCGTCTTGATGTCTTTTCATTTCATATTTGAAAGAGCGTTACCGGTTTTTAAAAGATTTGTTAATTTATTTAACACATCTCTCGAGACCACATATTGCAAATGTCACAAACCGTGGATCTGCGCTTAGCACAGAGAAAAAAAAAAATTTATCAGTTTTTTGCGTCAGGGCATTTTTTGTAAAATGTGGGCATGTGCAGTAGCGGTATTACATGGAATTACTCCCTGGGCGAGACCCCCTCTTGCTACCACTTTAACAGTTTAACAAATTTCTGTATTCATTTTTGGAGTCAGTCAACATTTTTCAACAGGCGTCATTTTTTAGGGCTGTCAAGCGAGTAATCACATCCAAAATAAAGGTTTTTGTATGCATAATATATGTGTGTGTTCTGTGTATATTTATTGTCTAAATGTAAATACAGACACATACAGTATATATATATATATATATATATATATATATATATATTAATATTTATGTTTACATTTTTGTGTTATATTCATGTTATTTATATATATTTTTTTAAATGAATAAATATATATATATATCATATATATTATAGGTTTTTTTGTTTGTTTTTTTACATTTTATCACAATTAATTGTTTGAAAGCACTAGTTTTTTTGTTTGTTTGTTTATTTTCTAATGAATTGTTACAAATGATTACAGATACCTTTCTCATATTGGTTTATTGCTAGCAATTTCATCACACAAGAGCAAAACACCTACCATCAAGCAAACTGTAATAGTTAGTGACTGACAAGAAAACAGCCAGTCAGTGTCGTGAGTGTTATCTTATGTTCACCCAGTGCTGGTTAAGAGCCTGTGATCTGGCCTTGAGTGGGCTGTGAGACGCTTTTCAAAGAGGCAAATGCATATTGTCTCTATGGTTACGGCTCATAATGGCTTTATGAGGTAGTCACATCTCCTCCAGAGGGCACTTTAATGGCTTTGGATATAAAACCGACTAATTTCAATATTTGTCCAATGTAAAATAATACAGCTGATCTTCTGTCCTAAAGACGCTAACCCTTAGATCCTCATGATGCTCTTCCTTGTTGCCATTTCACGACTAGACATTTCAACTACAATGCAGCATTCAAATACATCTAAACAGCCCAAGCAAAAAACAAAACAATACAAAAGTACATATCACTTCTATTAAGCAACCAAGCCATCCATCTGCAATGCTTCCAAACACAGATTGAGGATAAATGCTGTGATATAAAGAGCTGAGCGTAAACACACACCAGTCACAGTCACCACTGTAAATCCGCCAGCCCTGAGATGACACACACCACTAGAGACAAACACAAACAAACACAACATGAACAGCTTTGGTCAGAGCCAATAGCCTCTTGGGCAGCATTGGCATGTTTGAGTTTTGGGTGACCAGAGTTTGAAGCTCGCAAAGGGGTGAAAGGTAAATTTATAAAAACTTTCCAAAAATACCTGGAATTTGGAAATCCCCCAGAATTTCCGCTACATTTCCAAAATTTACTGTAAATCCTTCATCTTTTTGCAACCCTAGTTGTGGTAGTTCTGCAGCTGAGATCACATTAAACATTGTTGCTCACAAAGACATGTATTTTCTATTCTATTAAAAACGTTAAATAATGTACTTAGATTAAATACCTTTTTGAATTTGTCAGATGTCAGTTATGTGTTGTGTCGATTTGGCATACTAGAAGATTCATTTAAATATTCTACTGTAAATATCCTCCTTATAAACTTGCTGGATTAATTGATTGAAGAAGTATTGCAGTATTGCTGCAGTGGGTTTGTGAAGTCGGCTCAGGGTTGAAGGACAGTGCAAAGAGATCAAACAAGAAACAGAAACCTGACTGCCACGGGTGAAGTACCATTGTATTGCTGTTCATGTTCCTCCATCTGTGAAATTCTCATCTCCATTCCCTAAAGTGTTTCTGAACAATGCAGACGTGGGCTGTAATTAATCCCACTGTGTCAATATTTGTCTTTAGATTCTCTTTGAACTTTCTCCCTGAGTCTCTTGTTTATCTGTAGTGACAGCTGCCTGTACCATGACAGATTCTTAACGCATTACGCACATGCCGGCCTCAATCTGACTCACACTATGTGTGTGAATGTAAGCAACAGTTATAGACCGATCAAAATAGAGTGATGGAAATAAACAGAAGCCTTGCTAAAAATCCAAATTTCAAAAGCATTTTCAATCTGCATGTTGGCAAGTAGCACTGCAGTTCAGGACCGCCCGGTATAAAGCTGTGAACACTTCAGTCAGAGGCAAGAACCCATTCTTGTAAATCTTGTTGGGTCGGGCTACTGAGGATAGAGCTTTCTGGAGATTATTGACTATTAGAGGGCAGATTAAAGACTCATAGCTCCAGATGGTTGAGGTGATTCCCGGCATGTTTGCTTCTAGTTCAGCTATTGAAACAATTTCAGACGTGACACTGTCTTCACCTCAGCTTCTTTAAACTATGAGAAAACCCCCCAAAAGCCTCTTTAGAATTACAGCAATTCATTGGCCGATGCAGCAATCACCACCCACCAAGGCATGCAAAAGCACCCCTAGTGAAAATGCCTCCCTCTCTAGCTTACGAAGAGCTTTTTGGACTGGCAGGAGCCAACCCAGCTAGAAGCACAGTTGACTAATTCTTCTTGGCCATTCATAGTGTCCATGTGCCTCACCATTTTTTAAGGATCTCCTGATAGACCTAGCTTGGTGGAGCAGAGATATGCAAGAATAGAGATGCCCAATCCTGTGCCTAGAGATTTACCAACCTGCATGAGTATCAGTGGGAAACCTCACTCCCTTGATCTCAAGAGGTGCACTACTGAGACTAGATGCTGCTGTCCTTATTGTCCAGAAACAGGACTCGGCGTCCCAGTTTTTAAATGTTGGTGGCTGGGAGTTGATTGGAGCCTATTTGTCAACATCTTCACTTCCTTCAAGCCTTTCCCTGCCCAACCGTCTAAACCTAATTGAATGACTTTGGCATTGTTTGGAGGTCCTATGTGGCTCCCAGTCAGATGGGTGCAGCTCTGCATACCGTGCTGGTACTGATGCTGCCAAAGACCTTAGATGAGTGATTTGGTGTTTTATGGAAACAAACCTACAGTTTGTGTGACCAGCTGCTCTATGGCAGTGTTGGTGGCAATGAAGACACATCAGTGGACAAACCTTACAGATGTCAGGGAAAAAAAGAAGGCATTCCTGCTAGATAGGCTTCCTACTTTTTCTTAGTCTGGGATTTTTGTTGTGATGCTTTTAATGATGATGTTCTGGGCCACACAAATTGTTCTTAGCGTTCTGACTCAGATTAACGTTATTCATGACCACTTTGTGTTAAATTGAGCCATCAAACGTCTAGCAAGTGATTAGGATCGTATTAACTAGTCTGTCTGTTTTATGCACATGTGACATTGCAATGCCTAATTATTACTATTGCGGCAAGGAACCAAAACCCCATCCATGAGAGAATGGGGAAAAAAACCTTGTGAGAACCAGGCTTAGTTGGGTCCAGTTCTCCTCTGGCCGGACGCCCAGCGCCTAATTTACAGTTCAATATTAAGCACATGTTAAGCACACACTAGTATCACAAATTAATATAGCCTAAAATAAAGAAAGCAACTGCAATAGAGACAATAGTCTAAAATTTTTACTGGGTGACACATTTCTATGGGTTCAGGTGAGAGGGTATGTGTTAATTGCAGAGATGAGAGGGTCTGTTTTACATATAGTCATTATTTAGGTAGCACACATATTCTGAGTGCCTTTGGCAGAATTCAAATGAGCCATTTTAATCTAGATTTTAAAAATTACTCTATGCCCACCCCTAGTTAACACACACCTGAATGCTCCAGACCAGCAAACTGTAAAAAAAAAACTGCTTTTATAGAGTTATTCATACTTGCTGATGATCAGTTAGCAAGGTATTTGATTAGCAGCACCTGACTGCTATGTACCATCTTGATTCTTATGTTAACAGTAAGGGTGTCCACATTTTTTCACACATGGCTTCTCTATTTTAGCTTTATTTTTGGTAAATAAACAATGACACAAAATGTGCACAATATGCAATATGTCATGTGTTGTTGTTCACCTGAGGTTTTATTTTCCAAATGTATTCCCCTGAGGAAAAGTGCTTAGGAAAAGTCCACAGGTGCGTGTCTAAAAATGTAGTGGAATGCAGCCCTGGTCTTTTGTCACCTTCCTGTTGGTTTAGTACTGGTGTTATCTTCATAACGTTTTAATGTGGCATAAATCCAAGAATCTTAGTAGGTTTTACAGGAACTCCTATAGAAACACTTGAGTCAGACTCAGATGTAACGTTGATTTTTTTAGATGGTCTTGTTGTTAGCCTTGACATCCCTTAAGAGAGTGGATGATTTAGAGACCTGATTGGTTACCTTGACCTGATTAAGTCTTGTTTGGATTTTGCTCCTGGTCTGGTGAAGGTTTTGTTGCTACTTTCACCCTTTGAGTCGCAGAAGATTGCATTGGCTTTTTTCCTGTGAAGGCTTTAAAATTTCCATTGACTGCACAAGCCAGTGGCATAAATATGTTTGCTCACTTTGATGGCTGCCACAGGGGTGTTGCTGCTAGGAAACAAAAGATATTGCATTTGGTGAAGAATGTGATTTCTCTTGTTTATAATGCATGCATGTTAATTTTGCCTCTTGGCTTTTACTGTAGGGTCACAGAGTTCCCAGGGTTCATCTGACTGAACAAGTGTTCCTTTATAAGCCTGTCTGTGTGTTCACAGTCTGATAAACTGCCAATTTCTTTTGTAGTATGGCACTGTGGTATGGTGTTCCCATAGGATCATCTACTAATGTATTGTTAAGTGAACCTATGAAAGAGGACGGTTATGTATGTAACCCTGGTTCCCATAGGAGGGAACAAGACACTTTCTAGCTCTGCCATACTGTCATATGTCTCATTCTCTACTCTTACTGTATGTAACCGAGGCATTTCACAGTCTAGTGTGTCTAGTGCTTTTTTTAAATGGTTCAGTTGCTCAATCAGAACCTGAGTTCAAATCCACCTACATCCTTCTGCCCCCACAGGTCTTCTTTCATTGTATGTTATTTGGTTGTTAACTGTGGTATTTTTACATCAACATTATGAGTATGTTGCTGCAACTATTTACTACTGCATCTTACGAGGCAAAGACAAAATATTTGTTGAATTCTTTACACAGATCAATGGATGCAAGAGATCCAAAGAATGTGAGGTACTCTGAACGCAATTTATTTATAGACAAGCAACAGGAGGAATGAATCATGATTATATAATACAGTTTCATATAATAATATATATATAATATATATATATAATAACTAGTAACTGGGAACATGCAAAGATTGCAAAATGCAAAATACATCAAGTTAGCATGGATTTCAACTATGAACCATACCCCAAAATGTCCTCGCTCCTAGTGAAAAAGCTCTTGAACACCCGGCCTACTAGCTAAACTCTGCTCAAAGGAGCCTGATTCTGCACCGAAATCTCCGGTGAGACAGTGCCATAAACTGAAAACAAAAGAGACAAATTTGACACACAGTAACAGAGATGGGAACGTACAGGAAAGCCAAAGGTTTGCAGTTGCACCCCATAAGAGTCCTCCAGTCATCACCTAAAAATAAATAAAGATTCTGTTGCACTGAAAAACAAGCATTTCAGTTTGAGTACGATATTACTGCATTCTTATTTGACACCATTAGGATCCCAGTGGATTGTCATTTCCAATTTATGACAGATATTGTAATGGCAATCAGATCGTTTTAAATTTCAGTGTCCATAATGAATTCTTACAAAATGAATAATTCGATAATTGTTTGATATAGTCTCTTCTAAAATGTTCAGATCTTTTACTCTGGAGAAAACCCAGAAAAATAGTAAATGATACAACAACAGAACATTGCTGGTTATCAGTTCAGAGGCTAGAGAGTCAGTGGATAAGTCCCTCTCCCTCACTGCCTCTTTTAATTAGTAAAGCTGATCAATCGAGGCATCATCACCACCTCCACTCATCAAGAGCTGTGTGCCTTGGACCGGAGATATTAATGATTTCAGTGAACCACATGGAAAAATCCATGAATCGTTCACTGAAAATCCTATTATGACTGAGGGGATATATCCCCCTTAGCGCCTCAGGAGTAATAAGGAGGCAGAATGGCTGCAGTGCTGCTTAATAGCTGTGCATGGACCCTATAAATAACATCAGCACGTAACGCAACAATTATACCGCTGGCCAGACTGAAGGATCACAAATCACTACCATTTAGCTATTGCACAGAGCTTAGATGTTTTATAAAGCCCACCTGCTGTGTATCTACAAACACTCAAATAAGCTGGCATTCCTACCCCATTTTTTCCTGTAGTGTAGCATAGTTACAGGTAAAACAGGAAATCAATATGATTGTGAAAGGTTGGGGCTGCAAATCATTTTGATTTGGTCGTCTCTCATACATTGTCTGAGACGTTACTTGAATACTATAAATTCATGCAGTAGTTAGACGACTGACTTTGTTTAGGTTTAGGTGATGCATCTAACTGCGTCATTTTTCTCGTCGTATATCAACTAACAAGAGATGTTAATATTTCAGACAGCTGAAATATTTGTCTGTTTGACTCATCTTTATGTTTATTGAGCTGAAAAGATATTGAAATATGTTTTCCTCTAGTTCCTCACTGGAGTACAATGTGAGCTGCTCAGTTAATTATATAGATTAGACACAGCAACACAAAGGCTGGTTGGGTAATCTGCTTTGACTGAGCTGGTTATAGGTTTGTCCTGGTTTTCATTCTGGCTGTGCCTGTGTTCACGCTTTGAAGTCTCCGCGGAGGGAACGCCAGAGCACAATGAAAGAGAGGAACTGGGAAGCAGCGTGATAACAGAGGACTCAGTGGAGAAGACACTTTGGGGGAGAAAGATTTAATAATCTGATGTAATGCCTCCATTTTCTCTTTAACTTTCACTGAGCGATGCAGATCTACTCAGAATTAATATTAACCCTGCAAAAAATACTACCAGAATGCAAACGACAGAACAAACATTAAAATAATGTGCAATCTAATTTGAGTGAATCTCTTACCTTTATTACAAAGCTTAATCAATGCAAAAATGGTCTTCCATAACAGCATTTCTCTGGCTTGTCTAAATAACTGTTGCTTCAATTTAAGTTTGATTTCATTTCATTGATATGACAGGGAATGTATTTGTATGTCATTTTTGGCCTGTTTTTGGTCATCTGCAAATACACTGAATACATACATTTGGCTTTATATTTAGGACAATATACTCAATAAACAATTATGTTTTTATTCATGCTTTCATTAAGACACTTTGAGGCTTGCACTTCACTTTTAAACAAAACCTTTAAAACACTATCAGGACATTAAGATTAAGGGATTAAGTTCATTTCTGATTGGCATAAAATAAATTACTGGTCCCCAAATGACATCTCCGAACTAAATCCCACTGTGAGACTTCGTGCCTGTGTTTCAGTTAATGGCAATTCAGGCCTGAGGTTACAATGGGAGTACCTGAAATTTAAAGCTCTAAAAGCCACCGACTAACTCATTTAATGAAGAAGAAAATGTGAACTAATATCATCTGCATGATTTAAAAATACATGGCCCAAGCAAATATTAATTACTGAATGCATAGTAATAATATTAGCAGATGAGATAATTTAAAAGAATATACACCAACGGCAGGCCTCTGAAATACTGGATTTATAATAAACAACAAGCTATCGCTAGCGTTCAGCTGAACTGGCAACTTGGGTGGACCTAAAAATAAAACTTGAGTGTTCTGAGCACAATGTTTCGACTCATATCATATCTAGCCTTACAGGAGTCAAACACAGAAAGCTTAATAACACTAGAGCTCACTGCACTTTCAGGTGGCGTTATACCATTCTGCGCTAGATAAAAACAGTTTGACACAATCATATAATCAGCGTAAAACAGCTTGTCCAATCAAAACTGTCAAACGGTTTCATCTTTTGGTCTCACAGTGACCACATCTATCCATAAAGATGGTTTTATAACTCTCCTTTGGCCCCATGAATGGGTTAGATAAAATGATAATGACCCAAATGACATAATCTACCACATCTCTATTTCGCATCACGAACAACTCAAAAGCTTTATAATTGTCGTAGGAGTGACGTAAGAGAAGCCCTTTCGAAAGGCTCGAGCCTAGTTTAGCAGTTCATCTCCAACTTTGACACATCCACAACAGCACAGCGCTGAGAAAGGGAAGGCAGTCTCTCGGTGAGGGGAAGATGGAAGGGCTTGTTTGGAGGAGGGAAGGTTACTGGAGCGCAGCGGGGAACAGGTTCAGGGGAAGTCTGATGGACGGTGATCTACAAGCTTCTAGGTGATCTGTGGCTCGGGAGGCAGGGGTTAAGATCACTCACGGTAGAATACGTATTCGGTGTAGCTGGCCCAGATTTTGTCGTCAGTCTGCTCGTGAGCGAAGGCGCAGGTCCCGGTGGAGTTGCAAGCCACCATGTGGAAGCCGGCATCGGCCAGCCGGTCAAAAGCCTGCTCCAAGAAAGTAAACTTTAGGTAATAGCGCGCCGTGTAGCGCTCAGGTGGGCGATCGGGGTCACGGCTCTCGTTCAGTGTTTCCCCGAAAACCTCCTTGGCGAGAGAAGTCTTCCCACACACCATAATCCGAGCCACTCGCCGGAACTTGGCGTCTGATTGGCTGTCGCGGCCGAGGGTATAGGAGCCCCGGTAGCCGATGGTGATGAACCCGGAGCACTTTCCGTCGCCTGGCGCCAAGCTGGAGCAGGCAACGGCCCCGAGGCTCCGGGCGAGGTCGGCCCCGGGCGAGGGCTCCTCGGGGTCACTCTGGCAGCCCTCGTCACCCAGAGAGTTCTGCTTACTGAGCTTCGGTGCCAGGAGCTTCACAAGCTCCGGGAGGTTGAAGAACTCAGCCTCTCGCTGCAGCCGTCCTCGCTCCGGGAAGTGATCGGGAAGGACGAGCTGCTGGTCGCGCATGTAATCCAGAATATAACGGAACAGGAATCCGTCTCGGTCCACGAAAAAACGACCCTTGGTGTCGCGTGGCAGGCTCTTGGTGCTCTTCTGGCTGAACATCTCCCACAGCAGGGAGTCCGGCACACTTGTTAAAGTCGAGTGGCGGGTGATATACACCTGACCCCCCACGTTTAGCTCGACGATTTCCGGAAAGGTCAGTTCATCAACAGGAAGGCTAATAGCATTGTCAGGCAAAGCCATGTTTCAGGATACTTGGTGAAAGATAAAAAAGTCAAACTGAAATGGACACTGGAGCTTAAAATCTCAATATATTGTAATGTTAGAAATATCCCAGTGAACTCACAACACTCTCCAGTTCACCAGCACACGCATAGTAATCCGTCAGTCATGAGTTTTAAACAATGTAAATTAGCACATGTGGCTGGGAAAGATGTTAAACGCTGCCAGGCAAGAGCTGATGTCCCTTTCATTTGTCCATAATCGAAGGTCGCAAACATATAGGCAGAGTCCGATTCACGTGAACCTACCGTAAGTCAAGCACTGGAATAATGCCATCTAAAGAGCCGTCTGCGAGCGAACGTCAGCTGTTGTCACGAAGGTGTTTTGGAAATTGTCCATTGGAGAAATAGATGTGAATGAAGAAGAGTCATGATGGGTTTGCTCTCGCGCTTTCTCTCCCTGCGTGCACTGCAACCGGACCATAATAATCTCTCGAGCCAGCCACGCCCCTGCGCGGCGACGTCAGCACCGCTAACCCCGCCCCCGCTTCGTCCGCACACGCTTCATTAAGCTTGAATCTTGTAATTTATAATACTTTATTGTCTCTCAAACGAATCAGTGCAGCAGTGAGGCGTTTTATAAAACGTTGTTTACTTTGTGATTCAAGAAGAATGAAGACTAAATACTTGTAAAGACTATCTGTGATTTCCTTTTATTTATTTATTTATATTTACATAATTATTAAAATGCTTTAAATAAATTACATTGATAAACAATATTTAATGTAAATTCTCAATCATATTATTTATCTACTATTGACATTAATTGCTTGTGTTACTTATAAACAACATTCAGATTTAAATGTTTAGAAAGTAGCCTACCAACAAAACAACACAACAACACATAACAGAAACAGATTTGAAACAAAAAATATTAATATAGAATGTAACACTGACATCTAGTGGATAAAAAGAGCTCTGACCAGATGCTTCAGAATCTCTCTCACACACACATACACACACACACACACACACACACACACACACACGTAATGTTTCCTTGTCTTGTGGGGTCTCTCCATTGGTGTCTCTTTTAATTAGCAAAGCTGACAAATGTCCCGACAAGCTCAACATTTACTGGTATTCCTATCTTTGTGGGGACAATAGGTCCTTATAAGGTAATAAATACCAGGTGCACTCTCTCTCTCTGTCTCTCTCTCACTCACACACTCGTTTCTATATTTTATGGGTTCATTCCATAGGTCTAATGAATTTTATACTGTATTTAAAAAAATAATTCTATGTAAAGCTTGATTGTTTCCTCATGGGGACCAAAAATGTCCTCACAAGTCCAAAACTGAATGGTATTACTATACTTGTGTGGACGTTTGGTCTCTTTTGCTCTATATGCTGCTTTGCAACAATTTGTATCGTAAAAGGGCTATATAAATCAACTTGAATTGAATTGAATTCTATAAGAGAGGGAATAAGGGACTGTTTGATGGATAAGCTGAGCTGAATGCAGGGCTGCCCTGTCTCTCTCTCTCTCTCTCACTCTCTCTCTCTCTCTCGAGTCAATCTCACACAGCTGCACTGCAGAGGATCAACTCACCGCAAGCAACGCAACCCAAGAGAGCCTTGTGAATTCATCAGGCATCTGAACACAAGCCAGTGTTTATTATTGTGTTTCCTCGGGCACAAGTCATTTGTTACGAAGGAAGAAAAGAGCCACAGGTTTCCTCTGTTTGTTAGTTGTCAGTTTCTGATTTAACTCTCTTGAACAGAAAACAGTTACACTCGCAATTTTGCTCATAGCGTCAATTAGCAACTTTAAAATGAGGCAAATCCAAACTGTGCCGTATAAAACAACACTGTGATTATTCAGCTCCGTTTAGTAACTCCATGTCAATGTTGCAAAACTCAAGAATGATGAATGAGTTTGATCAGGCTGTAAAGCAGCTCCACGGAAGACAGTTTCATCATCCAGCTCAAGCTTTCTTCTCATCAGTGATATTGCTGAACACTGAGCTTGTTCTGAACTCCACAGATCCCACGCTCCATCAGAGACAGAGGAGACGCAGTCTGTCCAGCTGGTTCATGAAGGCAAAGAAGCAGACGACCTTATACACGATGAACATCCTTCTGAATAAAACCGCTGCGATGTGCTCACTTTCTGGGGTCCTTTTTCACAGCCACCAATCCTCCAAAGCTCTTGTTGTTTGTAGGGTCATGATTGAATCTATCCCACACACTCCACCTCTGCTGCATGTCTTCGTGTTGTTTAACCACTTCCTGTTCTCTGTTGTTCGGCTCCTGGTGAAGGCTTGTTTGGGCGGATGAGAAGAGCTGTGTCTCTGTAGCTCTGCAAATAAAGGCTTCTGAAGTACTACAATGGATGTTGAATTAAGTCTTACACTACAAGATCAACCTATAATTTTATATATAGATATTAAGCTCAATATTATGTATGCCCTGGTAAATATGATCAAAGACGGCTATTTAAATAAGCATTGTTTATCCACTAGATCTTTCATTCAAAATGTCATCAACAAAAACAAGTGGGTATACAATATATAAGCGGTTTAGCTGGATGGTCAGGTACTATATATTTTAACTAACACTGCTAGTGTGCAGATTGGGACGCAGGGTGGGTTAGTTACACTGCACAGCTTCTCCAGTTCTGGGTTAGAGATCTCAAACTGCACCAATCAGCTGTAAGTAAACACCTGCAACACAATAAAGCCACTCCCCCAGTGTCTCTGGCTGTTTCACGGCACGTGATTGGCTGTTGATTGCTGATGTCACACACTGCAGGGTTATTAAAAGCATCTGTTTAATAATGAATGAATGAACTTCATATTTTGATTTCCCTGTAACTGTTAAATATGCCTCTGTACTTGGAGCTGTCTCCTCTAGTACTGTACCTTTCTGTAGAGGTGTCTCATATCTTTTGACCAGATTGATTGTAGATACTGATGTAAATTGTTGATTCTGTTCATTAAATGCAGAAACAGTACCTCATATTGTCAATATACAAAAAGACGATGGAGGGAGGTTTCCAGATTTATAAATGACAAAGTGTTGTGTGATTTTCTTTTACTATATGAACATGTAATATTTGTTTATTTGTTTTTTAGCTATGACAAGACATTTAAAAACAAGGCTTGCATGATCAATTTCAATGTCAAGTTTGGGCATTTGGCACCTTTGGCACTCTTGTCATTCTGAAAACACTAGATGTGATCGGTGCCACCTAACATCACATTAAAATAGTTACTAAAGTGCAGCACATTAGAGTTACTATGAACGGTTGCAACCATTGGATCTATCCAAAGAAGTAATCATTCTAGATGTAAATCACTTGAATACATTTCCCAAAATGCACGACAACAAAAAGCACACGCAGCAAGTTCTGCAGCTGAAGTGTGAAAACATCTGCAGCAGGCAGCCTTTAGTTTACACCACAAAGCAAAGCAATGCGTCCGACTCGGGCCTGCCGCACGCTCTTGTGTAGCGAGCTGCTTGCAGCGTCTTGATATCTCTGAGCTCTTTGTTGTGGCTTGTGCACGGCAGCAGCAGCAGTCTGAACAGCAGCGGCCCGCTCTCTGATCAAAGCGTGTCAGGAGCAGACCAATCCAAACACACACACGTCTGAGAGAGTGTAAAAATTTTATTTGGCATAATTTAAAATAATTTCAAGGTTAGTTCATTTACACAATTTATTTTGGTTACAAAAAGGCAATTTTGACAAAAATCGAGTTCCCAGTGTATATATGTAGTACCACATACCATAGACACACAGACAGCGCGTGACACAAGATCAAACAGTCACTGGTCATTCACCAGCGGCCCACTCTCTTCCCTCACACAGCACAACACTTACATCCAGTTTGGCAATTGAATTCAAAAAGTAAGGAATGATGATAAAACACCGTGACTGTTACACCGGTTACTCCACAACTCATCTTTCTATCCAAAGACACTCTTTGGGCAAGTTTGACAGACAGTTCAGAAAAAGCAAGAAGTTACAAACATAAGGCAATTCAAAAAATATATTTTTATATATATATTTCAGTTATAAAACATTGTCTAGTCACAGGTTTCCACGCACGTCAGTTTTGCAAAATGTTTAACCACGACTTCCAGTTGAGAAAGCTAATCACACACACATCAGAAAGGGAAAGCATCACATCACACCGTTATATTCACTGCGCTGAGATGTAGAGACACTTTCATGACAAACGCTCTCGTATCTTTAAATGGTGATGCACGCGAGATGAGGATACTGAAATACAGCGGCCAGCATTGTTGGGTAACATCAGGCCTCTTATTGAACATGCACAACCAAAACAAAAACCCGAACAGCCGGCTTCGAATGAGACGCATTTAACACAGCTGCGTGTATCTTCACAGGGGGCGTGTAGTTGGTGGATGAGGGCTGGACAGACCCGTCAGTGTTTGGGGTGTTTGCTGGCCATCACTAAACGAGGCAGAATCACTCTGACACGGCGGCAGAGAAGAGTAGCTAACACCAGGCTTTACGGTAAGCTCCGGTAAGGCATGCAGAGTCACCCGACTGACCCTCTCTGAAGAGGAAAATACAGGCTAATGCTTACATCCGCGTACAAACACCTGTTTAGCAGCGGGACGCAGCCCTTCATCACAGAAAAAACACATAAGGCACGAATCTCAGGATGATGGGTTTATCGAACAAAGCTTCGGGGCCATATTTAACCTCACAAATCACAACTAAGAAAATACGTTTAGCATTAAAAATATCTAGTTTGGGACCTTTAAGACAATTTGCACTTGTAAAAATATAACTGGAAATGTACAGCATTACAGTATTTGTTGTACTAGATGTATATATATATATATATATTTAAAAAAAAAAAAAACAATAAAAACATTTTTTAAATCAGTCATTGTTTCTGAAAAGGTCAAGTTTGCCATTAAAATAATTTTATGCTCCTTAAGATTTTATTTCTTTGAAGGGAAGTAGATGTTGGAGTGAAATATATTCTGCAGTTTTCGGCATTAGTTCACACAACACAACCCAAACAATCCCTTTCACACAGCCTATGGGAATATTGCTGAACGGCTATGGATCAAACACAATACGCTTATTAAGAATCATTCTGAAGGCACCTCAGGGATTTGACTTGGATATCTAAAAACTTATTTAGTCTTCATTATATTGCACATTTATCTAAACGCCCAGGACGCCGTGAGTCAAGGAAGTAGATCACTCTCCACACTCCTGACAGACACAGACATCAATCATCTAATGTATCGTTCATCGAGTGGACCTGGCAACCAGGGGTGCAACAAAAAATCAGTTCATGAATTGAGTCAGCCAGTTTCTAAACGCATGGCGATTCGAAGGATCAGCAGATGCGCACAAGGTTGGTTTGTAATCACACACTCAAGTGCTCAGGGAGAGTATTCGGTTGTGAATGTAAACAAACAGCCCCCTGTAATTCGCTTCAATCTTTACCAGCTTTATGAACGATTATTTTAGGTATGTGTGTGAAAGTATTTGGAAACGAGCAGAGTACGGCTATTTAAAAGGAATTTGGCGCCATCTGCTGTTCAAGGGTCAGAATCAATTCAAGACCGCTGTTACGATATTAAATAAAAACTAAATGATAGATAGCAGATAGCGCTCTAGGCGTACGAAATGACATGCTTTTCAAAACTAACAATCAGTATCAATTCAAACCCAGAAAAAGACAGAATCGATCCACAAATTGGTTTATCATCGCACCCCTACTGGCAATAAACGTATTAATCAACAACAATTTAAAAAAAAAGGCAAGCGACATCAACAGACTGATTTACAAGGTAATGAGACACGAAGAAGTCGGCGGAACCAATCAATCAGAGAGAGAGAGCGTGAGAAGAGAACGGCCCTGCTCAGCTTGTTCACGAGTTCATCTCCGTCACGTCTGACTATAAGAGCACACACTTCTTGGCGTTCTTTTTGGTAACGGGGTAAAGCACGGCGCGCACGGCCTCCACGAACACCTCCCGCACTCCCTCCTGCAGCAGCGCAGAGCACTCCAGATACTTGACGGCTCCGATCTGCTTGGCTAGAGCGCCGCCCTGCTGGTGGGAGGTGGGTGCCAGGCCCTGCTCCTTCAGCTTCTTCTGCGTCTCGCCGTCCGAGCGCAGGTCCCTCTTGGTGCCCACTAGCAGGATGGGCACGCTGGGGCAGTGGTGCGACACCTCGGGGTGCCACTTGTGCCGCACGTTGGCGAAAGACGAGGGGCTGCCGATGGAGAAGCAGATGATGAAGACGTTGGTCTGCGGGTAGGAGAGCGTGCGCAGCCGGTCGTACTCCTCCTGACCCGCCGTGTCCCACAGGTTGAGGCTGACCGTCCGGCCGTCTACGCTCATCTGAGCGCTGTAGTTGTCAAACACGGTGGGGATGTACTCCTCGGGGAAGGCGTTGGTGGTGTAGGAGATGAGGAGGCACGTCTTGCCTACCGCCCCGTCGCCCACCACCACACACTTAATAGTCTGCATTCTGCGTCCGAACGGGCAGCGGCACCTGCAGCCAACAGCAGGAGAATAATGACCCCAGAGTCAGTTACTGGAAATGAAAGGGTAACTCCATCCCAAAATTAAAATGTTGTCATTAATTACAAGACGTATCTTTCCATTGCGCACTCACTAGATGATCTACAAGATGGTGCTATGGTGATGTTACGCTGCCGAATCTTTCTAATATAACGGTTTAACCACTGATGGCAGACAACCTCTTCCAGGCTCTTCTGCACCTTGACAGTCGGAATTGTTTGGCAGTCAATGGGACTGGAACGAGCCTCCCGGTTTTGATCAACAATATCATTAATTGTGTCCCGACAACAAACAAAGCTTTTATCAGGACTGGAATGATATTAATGACAACATTTCATTTTGGGGTGGAGTCACCCTTCAAGTGTTATACATCAGCTGTACGAATGCATGAATAAATGACCTTTCCATTGATGTATGATCTGTTAGAACAGGACAGTATTTGGCTGAGACACACCTATTTGAAAATCTGGAATCTGAGTGTGTCTTAAAAAAAACAAAACACAATCGCCTTTATCCCAGCAAAAAATCAATTATTAATATCGTGGTTTCAAACTAGCAAGACTGTCTCAATATTATCGTGCTGATGTGAAACAACAGGTCTTCTCGGACACAAAGGTGTAGGTTTTAAAATACATTTAAACCTCTGACGTTGTATTACAGGCCATTATCATTTGGCATAGCATCTGTCAAAACGAACTCAAAGCGAAAGCATTGAACGGCTTATGCTTTTCATCGTGTCTGTTTATGCTGTGTCTTTCACTGCGAAGCTGCGATTCGTTCATGTGATCAGTTTGTGATCCGGTGTTTCCCGCGTCTCAGAACGAACGCAGTCAACTCGACTAAAAGTGCAGTAAGACAGGCCCATATCATTTATATTATATATAAATATATTTAATATATAAACAACATTTTTCTTAAATATATACATTTGTATGTATATAACATGAAGCTCTCAATTTTGAAGCGGATCACATACAATAATTTAACTTTTTTTTTTTTTTTTTCTTCCATTCTTCATTGTCTTTTTTTTATTTATTTTTACATCACAATAAATACTGTATAGTGGACTTTATATCACGATATTATCATATTGTGATAATTTGATAGTTGCATTACTAATCAAAAATTACGTTTTGATATTTACGGTAGGACATTCATGAAACGTGATCTTTACTTGATATCCTATTGATTTTTGGCATATAAGAAAAATTAATCATTTGTACCCATACTGTTACCCTTACCCATATTGTTCTCTATTTCTACGAATGTGCTGTGCTTCAGGGTCACAGATATATTGTGCCGGAGCTGAACAAAAGTGTAGTGTATCTCCCACGAGAAATACTGTTATTATTACGAGACTTGTGTCTACGATCCACCACTGTATCGTGCATTGATGATAGTCAAAGAAACCACCTGTGGCTGATGCCTTTGATGAGAGCAAGACAATCGTAATTATCATTAGGCTAGTGATACCATCTTATTTGTTCAATCATATTTATTGTTTTTACAGTGTTGTGTGTTATAACCAATCACACACGATTATGAGTTTATGAATGCAGCGAAGCTAGACGAGTCGCCGCTCAAACACTGTTCTCATCATAAACAAGCAAGCGTAGATGTGTGAGAGATTTCATCTTCATACGGTGTAGACCGTGTTCCTCAAGGTGCTAGACAATCGAAACTTCGTTCTTCGTTTTCTGTGAGTAAATGTAAGCCTTATAGTTAACAAGATCAAAAGAAAACTAGACTGAAGCCAGTCTTCCATAATGATACTGAATAATGAGAGATTTATTAATGTCACGTGACAGGACAACATTTGAAGCTTATTTACATGTCGGGAAGCTGTTATCACACTCTGTGGGCAAAGTCTTTATGTTTTAGTGATAAATATTAAATAGTAAAGTCCTCTGTTCCTAAAAAGGCTTTTTAACGACCGCATACTAATTTCTTACAAACAATTTGAATAATAAACTGAGTAAGTATGGCAGAAACAGGGGAGAGCTGTCGTAAGAGCTGCAGTCAGTGTGCGTTATTATGACATTAGCTTTACATTAAGAAGAACAACAAAGGGACCTTGTGTTTCAGACCACAGTCAAAATAAATCCTGAATACATGTTTACAGGATCTCCACTGATACTGCTTAGAAACTAAAGCCAAAGGATCAATCAAATGAAAGCAAAAACGTGATTTAGGGCCGTTCACTTCATTCCTCCCATGAGTCTTTGGCGAAGGGCCGGTTTGAGAGTGACATGAATCAGAAATCAGAGGTTGATCAGACTCTCAGGTGAGGGAAGTGACAGACTGTTATCGCGGAAGCTGCTAACGCTAGCCGCTAAGATTAGCGATCACACACCTCAGAACTTCGCTAACGACTCTTATATTCATATCTAAGTGCTTTACTAAGCACAGCAGCGCGCGTTATTAACGATGTGTTCGTGTGAGGGAATTTAACACGTTATTATCTCTGGAAGCAGCTCTCTGAGTCTGTGACATTGATTCGCTTCTATTAGCAGTGACTGCTGGGGACTCCACACGACGCTGAAGCGACGCTCTGCCGTTACATTCACGACACGAATATTGCTAGAACCAATAGTTTGCTGTATAATATCATTACTGTTCCCATCTTCAATCATCCCGTCGTAATATTGTTATTAGCTTCGCTACAGTGACGTTAAGTGTGAGGATGCTTTCATAATATAAAACAATCTCGCCACGAATGCACTTTTCATAATCATAGTAATAACAATAAAATACTGTAGTTTTGACGCGTCGCGTTCAGTCGCTCATTATCAGATTTGATATGGAGTTGCTGCGCGCGCCCAATGACAACAAGTATTTCCTGTATCTTCTTCACGCCCATAACATGTGTTTTACAACGCGTCTGAGTATCAGAACAAACACAAGTCTTCGTGTGTTATATAACACGATGGTAAAACTTATAAAATGAGTTTAAAGAAGTTCTCACCGCCTCTGAAATCCTCGCGCGCCTCTCCGACTAGCGCTCCAAACCGTGCGCGCGTGAACGCAGACACCGGGATCTCGCGGAAGACGCGCTCAACGCCGCTTCAAAATAAAAGTCCCGCACTACAAGACAGATCTTTTTTCTCTTGAAGCCTTGTTAGGAATAATTTAAGTTTTGCGTTTACCTAAACATTACATCATCTCATAGTACTGGCAAATGACAGCAAAGTGTTTAAGTAATAATGTATGTTTCAGTGTAAATAAAGATATTTGTTCTCTTTGATTTCAATACAAATCTGCATATGTTAGCTCTTTAATGATCTCAATTAAAATAAATACTCAGTGCACGCAATTTGTTTCTCTCTTGAGATTAATGATAAATTGATTCGAGTAAAAAAACAAATAAAAAAAATAGTTTATAGATATAAACTCTTAGGTTCTGCTGCATGCGTAAATAACTCAATTACACAAACAGTAAAGTGCATGTTCACAGAAGTGGTCGGAATGAACCTGGCACATATATTCGTGTTCTCAACGGAACATTTACTGAAACTGAGACGCCAAAACTGCGGAACCTTGTATCTTCCAAAAATAACTAAATGAAGAGCGTAATTTTGACACTTTGTCTCACAATTTGATACTTTCTCCTGACTTTTCACATGAAGAATTGGTTTTATCTGGCAGGAATCAGCTACAGTTAAGAATTTTAGGCTAATGATTACTACCATATTAACAAATGTTACAAAAATAAATACATTTTAAAAGTACATTTGTACCATCACAAAATTATTTTATCAAAGGGGTTTTGCTACCCATGTTTTTTTTTAAAAGCACGCGTTAATTCACGTGCCCGAGTCTGACACACTCCGAACACAAACATGAGTTCAAACACAATTTTATTATAAAAGACAGCATTGGAATATTACTTTCTTTAGACCTATTAAACCATTTAATTCCATAATGATCCTTGAACAATTTCAACAGACATCAGCCTTTGTACAGAGCTACTGTGGATAATCTTCTGTAAAGAACTAGACAGTCATACACAGAGAAGCAGAGGCGCTTGGTTTTATATCGCTGCTGTTACGAGACACACACACAGAATGTAAATCGCCTTCACATCATCAGCGATCTAAATCAAACAAGCATCAGTCAGTAATGAACGCAGACCAGATCAGGTTCACCTCCACTAGTCCGTCTGCTTCTGAATATGACCGGTCCTCTGCTGTAGAAGTGCGCTCCTGATTCACAATGCTGGTACGATCAGCAAATCATAACAGGAAAAATATGACGATTAGACTCAACTATTAATCCCACATTAGATATTCTTCTATTATTGAGTTTTTCATTTGTAGTTTCATCCTCTCAGCTCAAACATGTGCACAAGCTTACGAAACGAGCGATAGAAGCAGAACCGATGGACAGAACAGATATACGTTGTTTTTTTTTTTTTAAATATAAAACATTAGCGTCCTGATATTATAAATACTTATAGACATCCTGAAGCCGTTCAGCCACACATTCAGCCTCATTCATTCCCAAAAAACAAGAAAAACATCCACATAAATCACATCTTTAACGAAGGAATCGGGCAGGAATGCACGTCTGAAAGGCTTGAGTCGTGTCTATGATCAGCTTACAGCCCGGATGGCAAACCAAACACACTTCAAGACTGACGCAGGTTTTTTTCAGCAGAAACAATAACTGAATTTGAACTTGTAGACATTAGAGGAGGAGGAGGATGATGAGGAGCCAGGACAATATAGTTTTGTAGAATGTACTGCCAGAAACAGTGTGTGTGAGTGAGAGAGTAAGCAGAGTTCATTCAGTCCAAACACACTCCAGCACTTCACTGCTGGCCCTCTTTCTTCTCTCCTGTCTCTCCTCCGGAGCCCGAGCCTGACCCGGAGCCGCCTTCACGCTCCGACGCCATCTGACACACACACACACACACACAGAACATATTACTTCACGTCATCATTACAGAGCTGCACAAAAATAATGATACACACCAAGGTCAAATTCAAACAACCTACATGCCAAACCAGATCACTATTAAACACCATCATCATTATTATTCATTTAAAATAACTAAAGGCTCTACCAAAACAGTCCACCAATTTATTTATCTTTTTAATAATTACATTATCTTCATCCAAAACTTTATATATTTATATATTAAAAACATAATTAAAAAAAAAAAAAAATACTCAATCAGTTTGTTTCGTTTGAGCCTTTAATTATTACTACATTTAATGATTATTATTAAAATAATTATTATTATTTATTTTAGTAATAATTATTATTATTTAAATAATGCTCTTCTAAGTCAACTTATTGAAATTATTATTATAATTTTTTTTTTATTCATTTATTACATTTAAAATAACTAATGCTCTTCCTACACAATGCACTAATTGAAAAAGGATGATAATAACTATCATCATCATCATCATGAAACTTTAAATCCTCCTCCAAAATGAGTGTTTACTGAATATGATTTTCCGCAGCTCTTAGCCAAGTGCAGTGTTAGTGAGAGAGTAAGGAGCAGACCTTCTTGTAAGCCATCTCGAAGAGCTTGAGCGAGGCCTGCTGCAGGTTTGTGGCCGCTTGCTTGATGTTTTCTCCCGTCTCCGAGTCCTTCCGCGAGAGCAGCTCTTGTACTTTAACGATCTCCTCCTTCAGTTTGTTACACTGCAGAGAGATCACAAGTGTTAACCTCCTGTAGAAGAGTTCATCTCAGACTGACCGTCCGACAGCAGCGGGACACACCTCATCGGCCGGCAGCTGATCCTTGAACTCCTCCATCTTTGACTCTGTGTCGTGAACGATGCCCTCGGCCATGTTGACCGCTTCCACACGATCCTTGAACACAAAATCAAGCCGAGTTAAAACGGCTTTAGTGTGTGTATGGTGCAGAACTAGATCAGAGGCGCTACCTTCCGTCTCCGGTCCTCCTCGGCGTACTTCTCAGCGTTCTTGATCATGTTCTCAATGTCGTCTTTGCTGAGGCCACCAGATGACTGGATGACAACTGTAAGCACAAAATAATCAATGCTTTTCACAAAGACAAATTATTAGCTAAAGAAATGCATCAACTAATGTTTCAAACTCAGTTTTGATAGTTGACTGGAGGTTAATAACCTTTTTTACTGTGAAGCAAGAAATAATTAAAATTTAAATCACTCTGACCACTTTAAATTGAGCCAAAAAAACATGAAATATAACGTAAACAACCCTCTCATGTTTTATTTGCAGATTAAATAAGTCTTAAAGTGCCATTTTTAAGGCTCCTAATGTCGTTCTGAGACTGTCCTCCAATAGGTTTACATGAAAAAGGCTTGCACTTCTTACAGATGTGTTTAATATCACCTCGTTTTCCAGTGATTCTCAAACGAGTCTACTCTGCTCTGATTGGTCTACAGCGTACAGCAGTCGTCAGTAAAGTAACGCGTTTGTGGGCGGGGTCAAGTAGTTCACAGCCAGCCAATGTAGAACATACGTGGAACTTATGCAAAGTGTTACGCCACGACAAAAAGGGATTCGAATTGCTAACGACTCGTTTAGGCTGTAAAGAGTATTGTTTATTTTGGGAGACAGTAACTTTGTGTGAAATGTGGCTGTGTGTGAATGTAACCCATCTGCAAAGTTATAAATCTGAATAATATTGGAAATGGCGTAACAGAGGAACTTTTGGCTCATCTCCTGAGGCCACAGGTGCATCTAAATGAACACACACAAATCCAATATAATTTTGTAAAGTTTAAACTCTTCACTTGGCATGTCTTTCAAAACATCTCTTGTGTGAGATCATCATTGCATCTCGCTACAGTAACAGTAGCTTTGTCACGTCTAGTGTAGACAGACTTCAGTTAAATGGGCGACTACATCAAGACAAACGTATCATTTTGATCCACACTATGTATTGTTGTCTACTGCTGCAAATACAGCTGTGCTGCTGATGACCGATTTGTGCTCACAGAGGTCACTGGTTTTACTCTGGACTTACTCTGCTGTTCTCGGCCGGTGCCCTTGTCTTTAGCGGAGACGTGAACGATCCCGTTAGCGTCGATGTCAAAGGTGACTTCGATCTGCGGGACGCCACGGGGAGCCGGAGGGATGCCCACCTGTTGAGCACAGTCACAGTAAACAGGGTTAATCTTCAGCTACCTTCTGAAGCTGGCAGCGTGTGAACCTGTTCTGTCCCAAACACACACCAGGGTGAACTGTCCCAGAACCTTGTTGTCGGTGGCCATCTCTCGCTCTCCCTGACAAACCTTGATCTCCACCTGAGTCTGTCCATCAGCGGCGGTGGAGAACACCTGAGGAGGACATCAACACATCAATATCACGTACAGACACTCCAGAGCAGTCACATTTCAGCCTTATATACTAACATCAGTACACGGACACGCACCAACAATGACATTAAACAGCGTTTTCTTTCCTTTTTTTAATATGCTCATCATATATGATGATCAGAAGGCTGGATTCAAAACTTGACTTTTTTTTTTCCTTTAAGATGAGGTCTTTGTATTTTTGTATGTTTTTTTTTTTTTTTATAATAGACAGAAGTTTAGGAGTCAGTGTGTAAACTTGACCATCCCATGAGCTCGTATTTATGAATTATTTATGAATTTAAGAGAATTCGGTGTCAAATGACCTTTAGGGTGAAACAGAAAAAGGTTTGCATACAGGAGAACATTTAAAAGGATTTTTCTTGGAAAAGAAACTCTTGGTTTAGAGATTGAAACTGGCTTTCGAGGCTCTTATTTAAAAACATCACTTCTGATGGCGAAGCCGTCCTCTAGCCGAGGCGTGAGCGACAGCAGCATACCTGGCTCTTCTTGGTGGGGATGGTGGTGTTTCTGTTGATGAGTTTGGTGAAGACTCCTCCGAGCGTCTCGATGCCGAGCGACAGCGGTGTGACGTCCAGCAGCAGCACGTCCGTCACGTCTCCGGCCAGAACACCTCCCTGGATGGCCGCTCCGATGGCCACCGCTTCATCAGGGTTCACAGACTTACTGGGAGCTCGGCCGAACAGATCCTGGACCGTCTGCTGGACCTGAACACACACACACACACACACACACACAGGGGCTCAGCTAGGGGGAAACTGATCAAGAGACACTTTCTGGGATTTAAAAGGGTTTTTTTGTGTGTTCAAAATTTCATAAGCGAGTACACCATGAAACCATTTTCCAAGCGGTGTTTTGGCTTGTGTTGAATCACTACGGTACACCTACAGTAAGTGTTTATATTGGGATCGGTACCGCTGCGGAGTGATTCATCATAAACAGAGAGAAGTAGATCCGGCCACAATGTTCAGTTTATTAACCGCTAGAGCGTCATTGCGCTGGTATCATAAGGAACGCTGTAGACAGGTTTTTGGTACACTACTGCTACACCTCTAGTAAACGGGTGAGATCTTCTCGATATACTGGTAAAAACTCTCAAAATGATAAGAATTAGTCTTCCCTTTATAATAACGATTAAGTCTAGTTGTTGGGCTTTCTGTGTGCAACCGAGTGGAGACACTTCTGAGGAGGAATCCCATCTGCTATTTTAACTGGTCTGGTCAGGAAAAAAAATCAGTCTAAATAAATGCACTACAGTAGCATGTGTGCAGTTTTGTATGTGCATATATAACAAATATATCAGATACTGACATGCTTTTCTCCAAATCAACTCCCAGTCGAGTGTTTGAAGTGGTTCACAGAATGATAGTATTATATATGACTGCTTGAACACAAACGAACCATGTATTTTATGCAATCGTATGTTTACGGGCTTTCAATGTCACCAGTTTACAGTTGTGCACTTTACTCAGCACTAACTGGATAGTTGTGTCTATATTGGTGACTTCCTGAAGCGTCTTCAGTTCTATTACTTCTGCGATGCTTGTGTGTAGTTACAGCGCGAGAGCACCCTCCAGCTTCCAGCGTGAATTAAATTCATTACACGTGTACTCAATGCTGACAACAGCCTATTTTGGGGAATAATGGGGAAAATAATAGTAATAATAGATTACGCAATGAATACCGGAAACATTGTGAAACACATGTACAACTGATAAACGATCACGCTGTTATGGTTCGGTTTTCAGTGAATGCGTGTGAAGCAAACATGCAGGAAGCTAACCTTAGGCATGCGGCTCATTCCTCCGACCAGCAGCACTTCTCCGATGTCGCTCTTGGACACCTCCGCGTCCTGCATGGCCTTCTGACAGGGAGCCACGGTCCTGCGGATCAGGTCTGCCACGATGCCCTCGAACTGAGCCCGGGTCAGCTTCATGTTCAGGTGTTTGGGGCCAGAGGCGTCCATCGTCAGGTACGGCAGGTTGATGTCCGTCTGTGTGCAGAAATATCCCCACACCGTTACTAAAGCTCACTTAACTACACCTGCAATAACCACCGCATGATCTGTGAAATGAGCTGCAAGCATGTGAAGTAATAAATAATAATAATAATTAACTTTCATTAAGCCCTCTTCTAGCAATCTCAAAACTCAAATAATAATCCGACCTCTAAAGTGATCTTTAATAGTAGGTTTTCTAAGAGAAGCATCGTTTCTAAGGCAGCAGCTGCTTCAAGCCGTTCATGACCCAGTGTTTCTGTTCACAACCCGTTTATCAGGGGTGTTACTGAATATGGACATAATAGATGTTCAATGTGCTTTCCAAACATACCTCCCTAATGTATTGAAAAGCAAAATAATATAACCAACTATGAAATATGAATTCTCCTTTATTTTACAGGGCACTAGTATTGAATCTTTAGACTTTGTTACACCCGTGTGCAAAAGTAACATTTTTCAGCAACGTTACAAAGAGTCACATTAATAAGAGAAGTCGATCTAAACAGCAGCTGGTGCTCACCTGCAGAGAGGAGGACAGCTCACACTTGGCCTTCTCCGCAGCCTCTCGAACCCGCTGCAGAGCCATGTTGTCTTTGGTCAGATCCACTCCAGACTGAAAGGACAGCACACACAGCGTCAGAACACACACACACACACACACGCATTCGTACAGCACAGCCCTCTGCTAATGTGTTTGCAGGTTGTTTTGCTAATGTTTTACAGGAGGATGGACACAAACCTCTCTCTTGAACTCCTTCACTATATGTCTGAGAAGATGCTGGTCGAAATCTTCTCCGCCCAAGAAAGTGTCTCCGTTGGTGGACTTCACCTCGAAAACGCCCTTCTGGATCTCCAGGACGGAGATATCAAACGTCCCTCCGCCGAGATCATACACTGCGATACTGGAAGGAAGACACAGGAAGTGTGTTCAGTGAAGCGCAATCTCAGCAAGCAGATCCACGTCAGATAACAAGACGTCCGTGTAAAGATGGCGTTACATTTCTTAATAAAAGTATATAATTGGACAGAATAATCATGACCAGCTAGAACGATACTACTGCGTTTTGATATTAAAATATCTGAAAACAACAACATCTCTATGCATTCGTGTGTAAACGAAAGGCGCTTGGGCGTCTTCCACACAAACCATGTAGTTGTTGAGTTTTTTAACCAGGTGTGATTCTGCTCGGGGTTATACGAATATGAGACACTATAGGAAGACACTGGGTAGTTTAATAAGACAAGAGTCATAACTTGTTCGGGATAAAAGTGGTTTCCATTTTTACCTCATTTTTTGTCAACGTAAAGAAATTCACATCAGCATCACAACTCAAGTTACTGTCATTACATGAAAAAAACCATTGCTAATGAACTGAATGAATGTATGATTGTGCTACAGAGCACCCCTGACTATGCTGGTATAGGAATATGATAAAATTATGAAGTACGACCATGTAACGCTTACATCTTGTCCTGAGTCTTGTCCAGTCCGTAGGCTAAAGCAGCAGCCGTGGGCTCATTAATAACACGCAGCACATTCAAACCTGCGATCTGCCCCGCGTCCTTCGTCGCCTGTAAACACGGCAGATATCACACAGTCAGTTCATGACTACACCAATCAAAGCTGCTCAGCACATGTTCGAGAAGGTTAGTAGATTTAGTGGAGGTCCGCACCTGTCTCTGGGAGTCGTTGAAGTAAGCAGGTACGGTAATAACAGCGTTCTTCACCGAGTGACCCAGGTAGCTCTCTGAAACAGACAAGCAGAGGTTTGAAGGGGCTGCGGATCGTTTGTTTGACCAGTCTTTTCTTCGGCGGAGGACTGACCTGCGGTCTCCTTCATCTTCATGAGGATGAAGGCCCCGGACTGACTGGGAGAGTATAGTTTACCGTGGGCTTCCAGCCAGGCGTCTCCGTTAGACGCCCGCACAATCTTATAGGGCACGTTCTTCCTGTCAAATCACAGACAAGCTCAGCACGGACTCACACACACACATTGATATACAGTGCTGGACTCTATTATTAGAGCTAAAATTTCTCTGATTTGATGTAGTGAGGAGGATACCTCGGTTTACATTTACAAACATTCATTTGGCCGTTCACTGTCATAATCCAGTGAGCTTTTAGTCTAATCTGACCACCATCAGTCTGTCTGGAATCACACGAAGACACAGACTCAATCCAGGAGAACTGTGTCTCCGAGACGCTTCAAGAAAGTCTCCTGCAGAGCTACAGAACTGTTTCAGACACTCGTGTTAAAATGCTGTAAAATGAGGATGCGGTCTAAAATAAATTAAATTTTTTGTGTTTGTCCTCTGTGCTCTTGAGCAGAGCTTCTCAGGAGCTTTGCAGGCCTCTTTCTGGAAGCTTCTCGGAGACTCCGTTTTTCTGGATTTAGTCCAGCTTCACATGTTTGCAGCTGCTGATCATACTAGTGTTATGATCATTTTTTGATGACGGAGATGAATTAAACAAAAACACAAATGTCTCACATATCTTTCTGGACTTCGGAGTCATCGTAGCGGCGTCCAATCAGGCGTTTCGTGGCGTAGAGCGTGTTGTTGGGGTTAGTGACGGCCTGGCGTTTAGCCGGCATTCCCACGAGTCTCTCTCCATCAGCTGCGAAGGCCACGACTGACGGCGTCGTCCTCGCTCCCTCAGCGTTCTCCAGCACCTGTCACCATCACACATCAGAACTGAACCAGAACCTCCAGCTGCTACACATCTGAGCGGAGGAGCCCTGAGCTGAATGACAGAACCTCAACACCTTCTGTAACCGAGTTTCTAGGGCTGCTGAATGATGGGTAAACTCTTGATCACGAGTTAAATTAAACATTTGTCACTTTTTACATGTCCTCGGTTTAATCAAAAGATGGTTGCATGCGTTGCTGGCAGATTTAGTTGCAGCAGTATTGTCACACAACTTAAAATCTGTGAGCGAACCACGCAGCTTTTAATTGAGCAGAATATCTCAACAGAGATTGCTGAATGTTTGCCTGTGTTCCCAGCGCTTTGTCCTTGATTTAGAGCGAGCGGTTGCCAGATTGGGAGAAGTGGGGAAATCTAAATCCCATTCATTTGTCACACAGTCTTACACAGTACGATATGCAATCAAATGCTTAGTACGTTTATTTACACTTAGTACTTCGTCTCATGTCTCAAAAGACTAATATTGAAGAGGTAGCGCTCTATACTCACAGCTTTATTCACCTCAAACTAAACATGGCAGATATACTGCGACTCAGAACAACAATCATGAATCCAGATGTGTCAGAGCCAAGTCTGCAGCATATTTTTGTCTGGTATTTCATCTACTTTACTGACAGGATCCGTAAGAGGCGAGTAGAAACCGAGCATACTAGTTTTACACAATTCATAATTTACTAAACTGTGATGAACTTGATTAACCTTTATCATCTGGGTCAAGAACACAACAGCTCTAAATGGGAGGTGCAGCTCACCTTTGCTTGTTTTCCCTCCATCACAGCCACGCAGGAGTTGGTGGTTCCCAGGTCAATGCCAATGACAGCGCCCCTGATAGCCTCCGACCTGAAACACCATCAGCAGCTCAGAAACACGTCCTTCAGGCATCGTGAGATGCTCTCAACCATCCGATCATACTCACGCATAATGACGTCTGCACGCCGTCTGGAGAGTCTGCTGAGTCAGGCCACTCCAACAAGCCTAAAACACAGACAACCGCTCGTTTAGAATACAACTAATAATACGATGGGGAAAAGGCAATATGAACCGTAGTGTGCAAAATGACAGAGCTAGACAGGATAGAGGCCCTGGATCACAAACACGTATTTTTCATTAAATAATCTTTCCATTGATGTAAGGTGTGGCTGATATTGGCTGAAATATTAGAAAATCTGGAATCCGTGCAGAAACAATTACATACTGAGAAAAATCACCTTGAAGGTTGTCCAAAGCAATGCATTTTACAAAATGAAGTTATGATACCTTTACAAAATGGCACATGATTTATTCTTCACTTAATATCCTAACGGTTTTCAGCATAAAGGAAAAGTGTATAATGTTGCCCCATGCAGTGTGCTGCTGTGCTCGAGACTCACAGATGAACTCCAACCATGTGCTTTAATGCCGTGTTAGCTCATATAGAAAACACGTGGGTTCCAACAATCTGCTATAATGGCATCATCGCTTCATATATGCAGTATTACACTCATTAACCGCTTGTTTCTCAGTAAGACACGGAAATGCAGGGAGCTCATCTCATAACCGAGTGGAGATGCTTCAGGACACTTGATGAAGGTCATTCACACACACACACACACACACACACACAGAGAATGACCTCCACTGCTGTTCACACATCAGTCGCGCTGTCGAGATCTGGGCTTTCTCATAAAAACACCGCATCTGCTGAAACACATCATTTGTCCCGAAACAAAGTGAAGATGGACCGCATGAACAGTCAGGCCTCTCCGATGAAAGATTCGGCTTCTCCTCACGCCGTTTCTGTGAGTTTGACAGATGTTATGAGAAGTGTGCTGCTACACTCAACTCTTTAGAAGTCTCTTTAGCTGATTGTCATTAACACCAAACTAATTAATGACTGAACGCTATAACGAGATGAAGCAGCACCTCTAACGTTACTCAACGCAGACCTCTTTAAGGGCACTCAGTAGTAGTGTATGATAGTCGCTCACCTTCTTCATGAGATCAGACACACCGCTGCACGTCTTCCGCGAGCTCGACACGCTCCTCGCTGCTGTTCTCGCCGCGGACAACATCCTTGACTTGTATATCGCTAAATTCAGACGAAAGCTGAGTAAGAGGCGTTTGTAAAGCTTGTTAAATGAGCTCTGGTGGTCAAACTAAGACCCTGTGCTGTCAGTTGCGCTAGATCTGAACTCTCACTGACGCTCTTCTAGAATTATCCAACACCACATGGCGTTCCGAAGGACCTCATAGCAGCTCACAGAGCGCCTGAACAGAACACGACTTTCCGCTTTCATTTAAAATGGCAGTGTTGTTTAATGCAATTATTCACTATGTTTTTTTTGTGCTATTGTTGTCTAAAATGATATTAATCTGAGACAAACATCGGATTAAATCACATTTCAAAGGCAAAATAAATTAGGCATGTTTGTAGACTTCAAAGACTGCAATCCTGAAGGTCATACCAAAATGTTTCGTAGTCATTACATCATAAAGCGCTCTCATGCAACCTTTATTATTATGACGGGTTGCCAGGCTTATCAATTTATCCGACAAACGTTGTATTTGCTTATTGTGGTTCAGGTCCTAAAAAATAAAAACATATTTTTAAAATATATATATTATTTATTACTATGAATAAATATTGGCATATATTATCGTATCAGTTCCATGTCACATTCAGTTGTGTGGATTTAGGATGACAGGCAGCGTTCAGTGAGTCTCGGGGTATAAAGATGCATGTGAATAGTGATGAGGGTCGCTCAGATATTAGTATTTAGCACACGAGATCAGACTCCAGCATGTTTACACTTTGGAATAGCATATCACTTTAATCTAGACTGTTCCTAAACCGAATATAGATAGCTAGATAGAAACAGAATTAGATTATTTCTTTTTCAGAGTTTTGCTTATTATTTCTATTTTTGTTCTGTTATTTTGCACTTTAGTTTAAAGTGTATTGTCTCGTTTTAAGGGTGTTTTTACCACTTTACAACACAGGTGCACAAATATGCATGAAATAATTCTTAACTAAGGAACAGATAATCATGCAGACAAACAAAGAGGATCAGATGAATTAAAGCATGCGGTCTTTACTTGATCTCAGTCTTCAAATAGAGACGAGAGTAAGCCAAGCTCCCACAAATAAACATAAAGAAGGGCGAGTGTGACCCAGAGAAACACTCAGGTGGAGGCTCAGTCAACAAACTTTACTGAAAACTACTAACTTGGGCGCAACACAGCTGGAGCAGATGGACTTTAATGCTAACTAAAGAGTTCCCAGCAGGTCTGGTGCTCAGTGACCCATCAGTTCTTTATGTTCTTCTCAGTCTTATGCACTGAGATACTGAGATACTGTACTAACCAGTGTCGGGCAGTAACTGTATTTACTGCAGCAATAATATTACTTTTTGTAATAACTAATAGTGTAACTAATTACCAATCATATTTCACTATAATATTACAGTTACTATCCATAAAACAGCTAATTATTTAGTCGTTTCCGTTATTGCCTGAGCTCCTACTGATCTAGCTTCACACTCGAAGGCACCAGAGCAGCAGGTGTGTGGAATATCAACGATCTTACATGCAGCAGATTTTCTCATTGCATCCATTGATATTGTGAGGAGAAAAGATGATCTGAACCCTGATGTGTAAGTCGTGGCATTACTGTGCACTGGCTTTACTTGACTGACCCTCATCCCTCTGATCCTGACTGAATACAATCTTTTTTATAGAATTAAACCTTTTCTTAGAAACTTATATGATTTCTGTTCGTAAAATACATCAGGGGATTTAATTATATACGGTACAATACATAAATAAAGCTACACATGACAGTTAATAAGATTAATACAACACTTTAACTTAAACATTAATCATGTTTGTAATCACTTCTGACGGCGACACGATGTGGATTTTGGTGAAATGATGAGGATGAAATATATTGTTGGGAACGTTTTAAACCAGGGTCTCTGCAGGATTTTAAGGATCAAATTTAAGACCTTTTTTACGACCTGCAAAAATAAAATGAATACCAAATGAGCAGGGGAAGGTAATGTCTATTAAACTGTAAAATCACTGTAAAAAGCATAATTTACATTTCAAGTTTTCATTAAAACAAAACAATTATTTCAATTTACATTTCAGCCTGTGAACCCTTCTTAAGAAAATGGATGTCAAAAGTATTAACTATTATACTGATTTAAACAATTGTTATCAATAAATTATTATATATATATATATATATATATGAAATAACATGAATTCCGGGTGTGTGATATTGACAAAACAATGATATCTAGATATTTCATGTATAAGATGTGAAGAAGTGTTGTATTGTGCTCGTGGGTTTTTCTGTGGTCAGTTCACAGGGATAGAAATGAATCTTTTCAATGTGCATCATCTTTGGAGTCGAATCTTTGCATATGATTACCAAGCAGATGAAATCAGTATCAACAAAACTGCATCCGAAGTGACATGTAGCTGTACCTGCGGTTACAAACGTATAAACGATGCTTTGCCTTTTGAAACCGAAAACGTTCCACTGATTTGTTGATATTAACATGGCAGCATGTCTCTGTTGGTGAGTCATTGCCAATGAAGCGAATCATTTAAAGCTGAACTAAAGTTTTGATTAAAGTGACTCAGAACGGAGCTCTGGCTGTGTTTAAAAGGATGTTATGGAAGGATATGGTGTCGAAAACGCACGTTCTTTATTGTCTTTAATTGTTGCATAAAATCGTTTGTAATCATGCTGACTTGTAGAGGACCTACGTGTTCTATTAACTATATGAACTGTTGTACACATACGTCTTCTGCCCCCATATCTGAAACATTGTGAATCGTTCAGTAAAAGAATGGGGATCAATAAAGCTGTGATGTAACATATATCTGGTAACAGTGCTAGCTCACTGATCTTCCTGGACAATGATTTGGAGAAGAGTTTCTTGCACAAGCTATTTCCATCGCTGAGGCCGAGTGCATGAGTGTGGTCTATATTTGAGAGCGAGTGTTTGGTTCTCTGGTTTACTGTGGAGTCAGCTGTGTGTGATGGACAGACTGTAACGTGAGATGCACCTTATACCTACCCAGACAACCTGCAGTCAGCTAGTGCATCTGTTCACCAGCAGCCCGTCTGAGCGCTGCCCCAGCTTCTCCAGTTCTTCTCCGGGCCGGAGAACCTCCAGGCTAAGAGGAGGGGGGCGAACGAGACTAGCAGTGCACTCTCTCTGAGAGGGGAAGAGTGCGTCCTATCTTCCTTCAGCCTCGGTCAGCCCAGTGGAACTAACTGTCCCCTCCACACTAAGAGCATACCCCGGTAAGACACTGGTGCGACCTGGGAAAAGTAATAGTGCTTCTTAGCCCGAGAGATGGAAAATTAGTTTCTTTGATAGAAGGCATTGGTTGTGGTTCTGCTGTAATGTTATATATATATATATATATATATATATATATATATATATATATTATCATGTTTTTTTTG
>JAUMHG010000056.1:3661619-3675623 GCA_032359395.1 Enteromius anoplus
CTTATATAGACAGGTGTGTGGCTTTCCTAATCAAGTCCAATCAGTATAATCAAACACAGCTGGACTCAAATGAAGGTCATCATCTCAAGGATGATCAGAAGAAATGGACAGCACCTGAATTAAATATATGAGTGTCACAGCAAAGGGTCTGAATACTTCGGACCATGTGATATTTCAGTCTTTCTTTTTTAATAAATCTGCAAAAATGTTTTTCTGTCAATATGGGGTGCTGTGTGCACATTAATGAGGGAAAAAGTGATACATTTAAGGGGGTCTGAATACTTTCCGTACCCACTGTGTGTGTGTACCTAACTGTCCCAGTCAGCTCATCTGTGTCCCTCACAGTGCAAGTATTAATTATAGTTTTTTTTTTAACCACATTTACGCATTAAAGTTGCATAATGTGTAAGTTTTTAACAAGTGACAAATCACTCTCACATACATCCACCATTTTTTAATAAACCAAGCGCAGTGAGTTGTGGGCTGTGTGTTGTGTGTGTGTTATTTCCAGCCGAAACAAACTGTGTGAATCTGTGTTTTTGTTCAGGTTCAGAACACAAACCAGGGTTCAGGGAGTGCTGGAGTGTCTCCAACGTTTGTCAAGGTGAAGCAACAATAACATGCCATGTCCTTTTTAAATGGAGTGGATGAGTGTCCGGTTGTCATGAGTGAGTGTGTGTGTGTGTGTGTGTGTGTCTTCTCAGTGTCTTCATGACGTGAGTACAGTGAAGGGTCAACTGGTGGTCCTGGAGTGCAGGATCAGAGGAACACCTCCGCTGCAGATCTCCTGGTTCAGAGAGAACGAGCAGATCATCGACTCGGCAGACTTCCGCATCCTTAGAAAGAGTGAGTGAGCGCTGGCCTGATTACTGCTGTACTGTACATGTGCTTTAAAGAAGAGCTCACCCCGAAATAAAAAAGAGCATGGACTATATTCCATGTCTTCTAAAACCAATAGTAATGTGTTGATAACATTTATACATTTTTTTAAATGGATACAAAATTACCAGCATATAGTTGAAAATACTTCAGATATTCAATAAATGTAATCCGTTACAAAACTGATATAAAAACATGACTCGAAGGGTTTTATGAGCACATGTGTTCTCTGGGTTCAAACCCGTGTTCAGATGATCCCGTCTCGCTCTACAAACGGAGCTACATCAATCCTAACCTACATCAACATATCTGTACAAACGACCTATACGATTAGCTGGAGGACAGCTTAAACTTAAACTAACAATGGGCATTACATTTGTAACAGTATTTGTTATTTTTGTGGTTTAGTTATTGACAATTAACCTTATTAATGAAAAGTGTTTGATTTCCAGTAGATGGCAGCACTGTACTACTAAACTATAGTCCTTTCTAACGTAACGTTAATCACCACAGAAACGTGTCTCTTTAAAGTCGATTTTACGTCAAATCTTAATAAGCCCCATTATATATGTATATTTATATATATAACATTACAAAATTAGCCAGTTCAAATAAAAAATGACACAAATCCCCAAATACTACACAACTTGTAAAAATATTATTAAAATGTGTTTTGTTACACGACAAACATTACAGGATTACAAAATCGTCGATCTCTGGAACTCCACACCTTTGAACATTTTGAAGTAGACTAGGCCAACATAAAGTTTGTCCCAAATCTTTACCATCTAGTTTAATATGGTCACCATCATTCTTTACCTCTGTCTTTATCCTGTTTTTCTTCTTCTTCTCCTCTTCCTCTTTTTTTGTTCCTCCCTGGGCACCGGAGGGCTTCGCTCTATTTGACATTATGGTAGATGTTCTCTGATAAATTGTCAGGTAACTGATGCATGTGAAAGTGGCTGCACAAGGAAAGATAGATCATGCGACGAGCAATAGAAATAGTTATTTTTGTGGGACAATCTCGCTCTCTTTGTAGCCTACTTAAAACGGTTCCTTACTGTTTTTTTTTAAATCTTTTTCAGAGGCAAGTTCAGCTTCTGTTCCTGGTGAGTACACATGTATGTCAGAGATGGTGAGTGAAGAAGGGATGGACTTCCCAGACTTGTAACTCTTCTTTGTTTTATTCCAGAGGAGCTGTGCACCCTCGTGATCACAGAGGCGTATCCAGAAGATTCTGGAATATTTAAATGCACAGCATCTAATCAGTTTGGAACAGTTACATGTAGTGCCATGCTTGAAGTGTATACAGGTAACTTTCCCGTTTGATTTAATACATGCTACATGGCACACATAAAATAGATCTAAATGAATGCATGTATGTCTTAAGTTATTAATTTTACCTTACTTGTGTCGAAAGACCTGTTTTATTATAAAACAATGCATAGCCTTTTCTCTGCCATTTGTGTTTGTGGACACTTAATATTTATGCCAATTTGATAACACTTTCCATCTCCAATAATATTTAGCGCAGAAACAGAAACCAGTGAACTAATAATTTATTTATTTATTTTTTAATCTAGAATTTTTGCTGATACCATTTTGCAAACAAATATTCGGGAAAGAAAATCAATACAATGTTTATTAATGTGATTTTGTTCTTTAAAGACCTCGAGGAGGTGTTGGGAGAGGAGGATGAGCCGTCCTCTCTGAGCTCAGCTGGACTAGAGCCGGACGACCAGCCCTTGTCTCTACAGGACACACTAATTCCTCCTCCAGAATGGCCTGACAGTTCTGAGGAAGAGACCGCCGCGCCTGTCACACGGTAGGACATTTTTCAGCATTTCAGGCATTGCCAAAATGTTAAGATGCAAGTCAATATGTAGTCCAGAGATCAGAATTAAAATCTATAGGATGAAATGGTTCACAAACATACAGTATATTAATGTTACAAAGACATCAACACAAAAGATATGAAGCCGCCCAGGTGCAGATGATGATCTTGTTCAGGGCCTTGGCACATGGCAGATCCAGAGAGCAGAAGCTAAAGGTGTAGAGAAAGCCATTTGATTGCATTCTTGTGATTGATGAATAACTACAGTGTTTGTGTGTGTGGGAAAATGGATGTTTAATAGCATTTAATAACATAATCTAATCATACTGTTTAAATATATATTCATTTGATTAAATCATGTTTGCTGTATTAACATTTTATTAGTAAATTAACTTTCTTGTTTTGAATATATTATTGACATGTATTCATGAATACTGTAACAACTACAATATTACTTCATGGGATAACAGGTACAGTTTAATCAAAAGTGTTAGTGATTGAACATTTTAAAGTCAAATGTCAAATTAAATCATGAAACAGATTTAAAAACATTGTGCTTGCACACTGATAAATTGTGTTATATAATGACAGTAAGAGACGAAATACAAAGAACTGATAGCAAGATATAAAGAAAAGAGAATAGGGCCCAATACAGGACCTTGAGGTTCCCCACAGATAATGGCTGTAGATGAACAGGAGCTGTTCTCTATTCTTGCAGGTCTGTTCTGTCTGTAACACAGGAAGAAAACGACACGAAATACAGAGTAAATAAGTCATAAAAAAAGCATGGCAGAGGATGAAAATAGCCCGCCAATGTCTGGAAGGTTTCAGGAATACAGATTCGTTCACTTTTGCTCAGATGTTCTGATTATTCTGTGTCCATACATTGTCCGTGTGTTGAATGGGAGGTTCCTGAAGAATGGTGGGGGCGTGAGTGTGCTGCTCGTGACTCACATAGCTTTCTATAGATAAACACCCGACAGTATCTCATTGAGAGAACAGATGCCAGAGAATCGCTCCGCACCTTCAACTTTACATGCAGTTGATCTTAAGGGCAAGCAAACTAATTAAAAGAGCGGGTAAGTGCAAGATTTGTAATCTAAATTATAATCTTTTACACTTCATTGAAATCAGCGTAACTCAAAGAATGATCTGTTTGGTCATCGTTTTCATTCCTTTTACATTTAGTGTTCAGTAGGTAAATTAAAACATCTAAAAATCTAGGTTCGGTAAGTTTGAGCCGTGTAGGTCGTACAGAGACTCGCTGCTCATCACTGAAGCTCACCACCGTGTGTTTGTTTAGGATGCCTCGCTGGTTTTGAAGCTATTTAATGTGTTGTGTTAATGATCTGGTCCTGGTGTTGTGATAAAGAGAGGCTTCTTTAATATCATTTACAAGGCTGACAAATGCTATGTTTTATCATCCTGCACAAGCCTGAAAATTGAATTTTGGAGAAGATTTGTTTTCGATATGCTACAGATCATGATCAAATGTGTTCATGCAGATCATTGAAGTATAAGGGACATAGAAAACAGGATATTCTAAAATTCATTCAAGTAGTTATGCTGATCATGTTTTTGGACACCAGGTCATGATGCTAACATTATAAACGGTTACTACAATCAAACACTTTCTGATCGTAGCTTCTGATCTGAATGGCACAAACAGTTTGACTTTTTTTTTTTTTTTGGCCCATTGCTGTTTTATTTCACAAACTCTTTGCTCACATACTTTATTGTATATTTATATCCTACTAAACTAATATAATTATCAATATGCACCTGCCTTTATTTTGAGCGGTGCTTTTACCATCACAGATATTTACATTGTTATACGTTATTGAACTGTTTCTGAAGTGAATGACATTTACAGAGCTCTGCCTTTATTCACAATGACCTCCAAACAGAGTAAGTGAGTGCCAGCGTGGCTGTAAATGAGCTGCACCTGCCATGTCTGTCAATCAGGCGTCATGACCCTTTTTTTAGCCGCATGTCTCTCACAGAAACAGAGCAGCAGTGTACAGTTATGAACCCCTGCCATGTTCATTACAGGGTAAAAAAGAAAATAAATTGTCCTTCCAAATCTTACATGTCTACTTTGTAGTGTTCTGTATGTAAAGTCATGATTGCAGAAATGTGTGTGTGTGTTGCTATGCATATATGATCATTGGTCTCTGGTAAGAGCTGTATGTAGACAGAGACCAAAGCAAACATATATATGTATTAGTGTTCTAACTAATGTGATATTTAGCCTTGTTTCCTCTCCTTGAGGGACAGAGCCATCCATCAAGCTTACAATAACATTGCTGTTTGTTTGAGAAGCCTAACCGGCTTGACACAGCAACACAGAGTCGACCAATGGCGTGAGTTTTGGGCGGAGCTATGAGCTTTGAGGGTAGGCTCATGAGCCTTGTCATTAAGTTTTCACTGTGAAGAGTTATTTTTGCTGCTGACCCTGTTGTATATGCATTTGTAGCAGTTTCCCTCTCAGAAGAGCAGCATTAATGCGAGGAGAGTAATAAATGGAACAGTTTAAATGAATTTTACAAGGATGTGTTGGTCATTATGGAAAACTGGCTGCGTCTGTGCTCTTTAAATCAGCTGCAGGTTACCACTCCCATTGACCATTCTGGCCTCGTGATATTTTAGTAGATCTGACCCTTAACATTTGTCATGCAAAGTCTTACTTATTGGGCTTGTTTCTTTGGTTCTGGTTTGTGTAACAGAGGCCAGTTAGTAATAGATAAACACCTGAGAGTTAAAAAAGAGTTCGAATCAGAGGGTTAAACTATACATCACTTTTAATATTGCCTAAAGCAGGGAGGTGCAGATCTGCTCCTGTAGAGCAGTAATCTAGTAGACTCTTGAAAATAAAGGTATTTTCCACAAATAACCTCAACTATCAGCAGAACCCTTTCATTGCACAAAAGTGAAAAAAGTACTTAAAAATAAACTTTTTACATAATTGCATAAGTCAATATTTTTCTCGCAATAGAACATAGATAACATAAAAAATGTTTAAACAGAGAATTTGACACTCCTATTCGTTAAATGAGCTTATGTCAAAAATGCTTTGCAAATCTCATGATCTACGGATTCAAAGAAGCTGGGAAAAAAACTGTGTGTGTAAGGGACAAGGCTAAAGATCTTTGCTGGATGCTCGTGGTCTGATTCTGTCATTGACATTACTAAATGGGCTCAGGAATACTTCCAGAAACCACTGTCGGTGAACACAATCCTCCGAGACATCCGCAGATGACAACTAAAGCTCTATCACGATAAAAGAAGCCATATGTGAAGATGATCCAGAAGCTGGTCGTGTCCTGTTGGCCAAGGCTCATTTCCAAGATTTCTATGGTCAGACGAGTCCAAATTTGACGTTCTTGTTGTAAATCACAGACGCCGTGTCCTCCGAGCTACAGAGGGGGAGGGGATCTTCAAAAGCAACTTCTCTGATGGTATGGGGTGTATAAGTGCATACGGTATGAGCAGCTTGTTCTGGAAGGCACTATGAATGCTGAAAGGTATATAAAGGTTTTAGTGCAACATGTGCTCCCCTCCAGATGCCGCCTATTTCAGGGAAGTGTATTTCAGCAGGACAATACTAAACCACATAGTTCAGCGATTACAACAGCAGGACCTCTAGTAGAAGTGACCTGCTGCAGTCCAGATCTTTCACCTCAAGAGAACATCTGGAGCAGCATTAAATTAAAAGCCTGTTAAATATCACAACGAACCCTTCAGCAGCTTCTCAATTTTGAACATTTGTTATGTTCTGTGTGAATGAAATATTGGCTCATGTTTTGAAGTTCTTTCGTTTTTCATTTTTATTCAAATTTGGGTTGTGCGGTCGACATTCCTTTTCTTCAAATTCATTCAACTGACTGCAATTGTGTCAACTCTAATCCAAGTTGAATATATTTTCTCCATCAGGGTGCCGGAGTCTCCTGTGGGCACGGAGAGCAAACAGGCCCCAGTCAGCCAGACGACTGAAGCTTCAGAGCTCTACTCCACGAGCCAACCCGATCCTCCAGCAAAGGGGGTTAAAAACAGTGTCCCACATCCATTCCTTCCCACCAGCAAGCTGAGTAAACCGGCGGAGCCCAGAGACAGCGCTATAAACATGGCTGACCTACCCACCTTCTCCCCGTCGCTGTACCCCCCCAGTGCCTTCAACTATGAGCGCCCTCGCCATTTCATCCAGTCCCTGCCCAGTTACCAGACGCCCGACAGTGAGATCAGCAAACCCAACAACCTCAGTCCCCCGGCTTCAACGGCTGCTCCGTTCCTGAGCCCTCCTCAGCCCGGACCCGCTCGGACCTCCATGAGCTCAAGCATGACTTTAATTCCTAAACCCCGGAGCTCTCCGAACAACGAGAAACTATCATCAGCAGCTTTCCTGTCCTCTGTCCTGCCTTCGCTGCAGAGCCCTCAGGCCAAATGCAAGTCCATACCTCAGTCTCCCTCTCCGCAGCGCTCCCCCAGACCACCCAGCCCAGCCCCGAGAGCCCAGGAGCAGCCTCTGTCTCCTCCGAGCCGGCCGCTGTCCCACGCTCCAGCAGCTGTCCCATCACGGATTTCTCAAGATCCTCCAAAAACAGTCGCTCCGCCTCCACAGCCTCCTCCTGTGTCTCACATGAGCTTCACACCCAACACGTAAGAGTGTGTGGTCCTACAGGAAAGAAAACTCAAAATTAGATATTTTTAATAAGTTGTTTATTCTAAAAAAACAATGAGTTCTTTTAATTTAATAAAGTTAATCATTTGAAAAATAATCTCCGATATCTTCAAAGCTTAAAAGGGAAAAATGTAAAAAAGTTTGCTGAAAGTGTGCTCGCTCTCAGGTCATTTGAGAGTGTGTTTCTTCATCAGATCTGGAGAAATGTGTCTCTGCAATGTATGCTCTTCCGTGAATGGGTGCCTGTTTGGCTCGTCAACTCTGCTTGATCTGTGCAGATTTCTCTCCTGATTCAGACCAGGACACTTTCACTGGAGGAAGAGTTGAATCATGGACTCAGACTTTAGCTGAAAGCAACAGCTTGAAGATGAAAACATCTTAATGATGGATTTATTTCGTACCAACATGCAGCTTTTGGATGTCGTTAACTGGTGTGTGTGGATTATTGTGATGTTTTTATCAGCTGTTTGGACTCTCATTCACTGAAGGGCATCCGTTGCTGAGCAAGTGATGCAATGCAGATCTGATGAAGAAACAATCTCATCCTAATCTTGGAAGAACTTTTGTTCATTGTCAGTAAATGTATATTTTTGAGTCGGTTACTTCTTTAAAACATCAAAAATTTCCCATGGGCTGTTTTCATAGCTTGCCAAAGCCCATCTTGAAGAAGACTGTTTCCCGACCAGTGTCTCGCGCCACAGATGAAGAAATTCAGGGCTCGAAAGATGCTCTCATGCAAGACCTTGAAAAGAAGCTACGGAACAAAGCTCCTCAACATAGGACCCTTCAGAAGATGTCTTACGAGGAGCGGATGGCGAGAAGGTTGTTGGGAGCAGATAACGCCGCCTCAGTATTTGATCTGGAGAACCCATTCAGCGGACAGCCTGCTCAGGTATTTTCATTTTGAGCTGAATACTTTCTAATGTTAGACACGAAGCAGTGATCAAGGCTTTGTAGCCAGGTGCTACTGATAAGGTGTCCTGCAGTGAATTATATTGTATTAGAAGCACCACAAGTAAGGCTAAAACCCCTGGCAATCAAGAGACAAGAGTGTCACTTCATACTTTATTCCCATTTGTTACCATCGCTCTAGCTGCCAGGAATGTTCAAAGCCAGACCAAACAGATAACGGTCTGTCCAAAGGCCTAAAATAGCATGAGCCAAAGCCATGTGTTCTACAGCTATCCTATTCATCATGATGCTATTATTATAACAGCACCGACACATATGTGTTCCTTTAGTTTGTCTGTCTATCATGTTATTCAGCAAATGTTATGCACTATTCTAACAGCCAGGTTCTCCAGAAGATCTCCAGCCTGGAGGATTATGGTAAATGAGCATCAGTTTGGAGTTTCCTCTCATTGTTGTGCATGCACTCCTAACACTTCTGAACATCATGCATCAAACACAATCTGATTGTTTAACACCGAGTCTTGTCTGTGCTGCTTGGTGTAAACTTTGATGATTGGGTTTCTGGCTCGTTCAGCTCATTTCCACTTTTTCTTGCACAGGTCCAGAAAGAATCGTCCCGGAGGAGACGGTACAGAGGCCTCCACCATCCAAGAGAAGTGTTTTGCTCCTCGTTTCATACAAGTGCCTCAAGATCTTTCTGTTGAAGAGGGACGATTCTGCAGGATTGATTTTAAGGTAGTTATCATTTATTGATATCATAAAACACCCTGCATTACTCAAACACTTGATGCAAAAAATAGCATTATACTGCAAACAGCGGTAGCTGATAGGAGTCTAGACTTACTGAACAACATCTTTACAGAAATACAGTTGTTGTGATATCTGTACAAATTGACATTTTATCTTTTATAAGTTTGATTTTCTTTCTTTCTGTTCTGCAGGTTGTAGGTTTGCCAACGCCTGATATCTCTTGGTATCTGGATGGGAAACTCATCCGACCCGATGATTACCATAAGATGCTGGTGTGTGAGAAAAGTGTGCACTCTTTCATCATTGAGATCGTGACCATTCATCACGCAGGTGTTTATGAATGTGTGGCCAAGAACCGAGCCGGAGAGAGCCACTTCTCCCTGCGTCTGGATGTGATGGGTGAGCAGCCTCTACTTACCTGGATAACATGAGCAATAATGCTTTCGGTTTTTGTTGTATTGTGTTTCTTTTTTGTCCTGTTGCAACTTTATGCTAAAACGCACATCGATCCAGAATATCAGCTGTACAGTACTGAAGATGAAGAGATATTCAAGGTCTTTGTAAGTACTGCGAATGAACTCTAAATGGAGTCAAGTCAAGACTGAATAGCTCTTCATCTTCAGCACATGAACATAATATAAAGATGTAACAGATATGCTGTGTGTGGGAATCATCCCGACGCCCGTGTGTTAGTGAATGAGCTGAAGGTGATTGTATGCGTGTCCTCAGCTCAGGAGCAGCTCTGTCCTCCTTCGTTCGTGGTGAAGATGAGGAACTCACGGGTTCTGGAGGGAGACGGCGTCCGGCTCGAGTGTAAGGTGACCGCGTCTCCAGCTCCTCAGATCTACTGGAAGAAAGACAAGGAGATGCTGCGCGTTGACCCCAGGAGGATGAGGTGTGACATCCAACACCTGCTGCAGATACTAGATCATCTACAGTACACTATGTATTAGGATATTACATTTACACATGATGCTTTTATTATCCAAATGAGCAGAATGGATGCAATCAAAATCAACAAAGTGCAATGAAATGCAAGTGCTACGACAAGTCTCGGTTTAACACAGTGGTCATTCCACAGAAATCTAGAGTCTACAAACATGAACAGCTATTTCTGAAGAACCGAGCTTGAGAAAACACATTCTTGCTCATTTTAACTGCTGAGGTTTGATAGAATGAGATTCTCCATCCGTGAGCTTACTGAAAACAGTTGATTACTGCAGTCAGCGTGTGTGATGTCAGTGTGTTTGGTGTCAGTCTCTCTCAGGACGCTTCAGGAAAGCAGTGTCTGGTGATTGATCCGGTGATAAAGTCTGACGCGGGCTGGTACACGGTGTCTGCTATTAATGAAGCAGGCATGTCCACATGCAACGCCAGGATAGACGTGGCCAGTAAGTGCACTCAGTTCTGCTCACTTCAGGTTTAACACTTGTCTGAATGTTTATATGTATTACATTATAAAAATAAATAAATAAATATCGATCTATCTATATATACATATATATATATTTTTTTATTGAAATGAAAATTAGTTTGGTCATATTTAACTGAAAAAAAAATTACACAATAACACACATGCATTTGAAGCAGTTAAATGGAATTGTGAAAAAATATGAAAACTGTAGGAAATTAATGGGTAGTGTTTGTTAGAAAATCTGACCGAAAGCTCATTGTTTGCAACATAAACCTCAAATTTGGAGCACAACCTGTTTGGCTTTGAATTCCTTGCAGTTTTAGAGAAAATAAATCAATAAAAAAATGATTTCTTATAAAATTTTAAAAAGATAATTTTGTGCATTTTTCATAATAATAAACTTAACATTTTTATAATAAGTATTTTTTTTTTTTTTTATCAGCACAGGTATATTTGTAGAAATAGACAACAATGCATTGTATTGGTCAAAATCATACTTTTTTTTTATGCAAAATATTATTATTAATTATTACAAATTATAAGTGAAGATCATGATCCATGAAGATTTTTTGTAAGTTTCCTACCGAAAAAATATCAAAACTTAATTCATGATTAATAATATTCATCACTAAGGACTTTTTTTTGCACTCCCAGATTCCAGATCTTAAACAAATATTATCCCTATCCCAACAAACCAGACATTAATGGACAGATTATTAATTTTGCTTTCAGATTAAAAAATAACCCCTCTATGGTATAATAAATAAGTTAAAATATGCATGTCACGCTACAGGACACTTCTGTCACCAATAACCATGATAGCAGTCTGTGTTGGCCCAAATGTCAGCCTCTGAGAATGTGTGCTGTCCTGCAGCTCGTGTGAATAAGTCTGCTCCAGCCGTCAGGACCCTGAAGACGCTTCCCCTCCTGAGCCAGTTCTCCCCCCGGAGCTCGGAGCCTGCTCCTCATCACACCGCCCCGCTGTACGAGAGCGAGGAGCTGTAGAACACACACTTGTTTGGATGGAAATGGATTACCAGTTTCAGAAAGCTGCATATTTATGAAATAATGTATCTAACTCTCGTTTGATTGCCGTATGTCTCAGTATATGTGTGCAGTGCAGTCACACAGAACTACATTGGGATCGTATTTATGCACCGAAAATGATATTTGACCGACTTTTTGTTACTAGCGCAAAGGATTTGATCAAGTGTATTGATCACGGTCCTCAACACAGATATCATTTGTGTTATATATGATGTGAGATGAACATTTGAGTAAAGATCTTTGTGAAAATACCATGCATTTATCTGGGAGGTGTTTTTTTTTTTTCAAATGATAAAACACGGTATACTATATACATCCAAAACTAAAGTTTTAGGTATAAATACACACACACAGCATATATTTTGAAAATATTACATGCAAGTACATGTATATATTCATAATTCACATCATATATAAATTTAACAAACGTATACATAGTGTACACCTACATAAATCATATAAACGAAACCTTTTATTTTGGATGCGATTCATCTGCCTTATATTTATATATATAAGAAATTAGAAAGACTGTTTTCCAAAAGATTTATTACAGAAACATTCTATAAACAAATTATGAAAAGGTCAAGAAAAAAATCTTCTGTACTCATAACCAGTTGGACGTTGGACATACAACATGAGAAGATCTGTACACAGGACTCACAGAAAACACTGATGACGATAAAAACAGTGCATGTGAAGAAAGACAAGTCATCCACTCAGCACTACGCAGTTACTCCAGATACGGCAAGAACGGACAGCTTCGAGAGATCCATCACACCAGAGACGGCCTTCAGATCTCCACATCACTTTCTTTATCATTATCATGGTCACCATCATAAAACTCGTTGGCTGCTTCAGGCCTGTGATCAAACAGAAGATCGAGACTCAATTATCAGCTGATATTAGATCTTCTGGGTCAACAGTAAAGTACAATAACGATAGACACAAAGAAGCCGTTTTTCAAAGCAAAGATGCGTTAAATGTATCAAAAGTGACGGTAAGGACATTTACAATATAACAAAATATTTCAAATAAACGCTATTTCTATGCTGCACCTTTCTACTCATTACAGAATCCGGTCTCACAGTCTCCACTAAACAACACTGCTAATGATCAGAAGTGATTGTTGAGCAGTAAATCAGCCTATTAGAACGATGTCTGAAGTTCATGTGATGTCATGTTGGTGTTAGTTTGCGGTCACCTAGAGAAGTTGTCCTCTGACCCGCGCTCGTCAGGGTCAGCCTCGTCTGGACGCTCGTAGCTCAGCAGATCAGAGGGAACGTCATGGATCTGAACGCTCGGGGCGTGATTCAACATCTTCAAGTTCTCAAACACTGTCTGACGAATCTGCTCCAAATACTAGACACACAGGTAACACCACACCGGTTTCACACACACAACACTTCACTTCTCTGCATCACTATATCTCAATACTGAAACATAGCTTGATACTTCACGAGAGCATCTCAAACCATCTTTCATTATCCTGGTTTAAAAGACTTTTGGAAAATGGTCTCACACATATACTGTCAATGTAAAGGTTTGTAGATGCCGCGTGAGGAAAATAACTCCTACTTGTCTGGAATTTTGGTTTTCTATCCTTGTGCTGACATCTGGGTGGAGTGTGAAGTCTGGAGCAAAATATTCAAAGTATTCTGTGCAGAGGATACATACAACATCATCAAAACAAGAGTCTAAACAAAGACATTGCTTCTGCTGTGACGCCGCAGGCTTACCACTATACGGTAGTTCATCGCTAATGGACTCCTCAACTAGCAAAGAGGTTTCATACGTCCTGAAAATCAAAGACATGACACGTTCATGAAAATATCAGAAAGGAAATGAACACTGAAATCAAGCAGCAAGAGCATAGACACCTCCCAAATGATCAGAAAGGAACCGCTGGAACAGTGCAGCGCAAACTTTTTGATTAATTAATGACGCACCAACACTTCAGCCACTGACATTCGCAGCCGCTTTCTTTTTAGCTGAGAGTAGGTGACTGAAAAAGGCGGTTCGCTGATTCTCAACAAGCCCGGAGAAACACTGAAAGATGTAGAGGATGGTTGTTCTGTTCTAAGAGAGAACGTATGTTCTCAAAACGCATTCATGAAGATCAGACCAGTTCTCTCGAGAACAAAAGAGGCAGTTGTCAAAAGATTGTGACGTATATTTAACATTTTCCCAAATAAAAAATTTGGTCATTTAGACACTGTGACAAGACTCTGTGTTAGTGATTTCATTTCACGTAAGCAAAAAAAACAAACAAACGTAAAAACACTAACAAATCAAACGACGTGTCTCTGGAGCACAGAAGCAGTCATCAGCAGCACAGGTGTACTCGTAGAAACAGACAATACTGTGTATTATATCAGTCCCAATTATACATTTTTCTTTAAAGGTGCCATAGAATGAAAACTGAATTTACCTTGGCACGGTTGAATAATAACAGTTCAGTACATGGACATAACATACTGTGAGTCTCAAACA
>JAUMHG010000056.1:3712553-3730743 GCA_032359395.1 Enteromius anoplus
CTCCAAGATGGTGAGAAATAAGATTCTCTGGTCTGATGAGACCAAGATAGAACTTTTTGGCCTTAATTCTAAGCGGTGTGTGTGAAGAAAACCAGCCACTGCTCATCACCTGTCCAATACAGTCCCAACAGTGAAGCGTGGTGGTGGCAGCATCATGCTGTAGGGGTGTTTTTCAGCTGCTGGGACAGGACGACTGGTTGCAATCGAAAGAAAGATGAATGCGGCCAAGTACAGGGATATCCTGGACCAAAACCTTCTCCAGAGTGTTTAGGACCTCAGACTGGGCTGAAGGTTTACCTTCCAACAAGACAATGACCCTAAGTGGCTTCACAACAACTCTTTAACTGTTCTTGAACGGCCCAGCCAGAGCCTTGACTTAAACCAAATTGAGCATCTCTGGAGAGACCTAAAATGGCAGAACTGGAGAGGATCTTCAAGGAGGAATGGCAGAAGATCCCCAAATCCAGGTGTAAAAAACTTGATGCATCTTTCCCAAAAAGACTCATGGCTGAATTCGACCCAAAAGCTGCGTCTACTAAATACTTCATGTGGGGAATTCTCCATGAAGGTTACATGTGAGTTTTGTAACACTGTTTTGTAAGCGTCTGTAATGCTTTTGAAGTGCTGTCAGGACCACATTCTCTCTCTTATCTCAGAGGACAGTCGCTCTGTCATATTCATTTGCATTTCATCTCCCAGCGGCACGCGCCCCAGCGTCTGCGGGAACAATAAAAGCAACTCAGTTAATTACACAAAAGCCAGGATGTAGTCATGGATCGTTTGGTCCTTGCAGGCCTCCTTATCAGAGAAAACAGACCCTTGCTATGTTCAGAAAAGCTCATAACTGTACTACTTCTATTAGTGTGTGAATTTTTTACCTGCTACTGTCTTAATCAATCTACGCCAGTGTATTCAAAACATCAATGTGTTTCACACTCTGTGTAGTCCTATTATTGTGATCAATTTACATATTTAGCAAGACATTTCCAAACAAAGTAATTGAGTTAGGAACTAAACTGCAAAACTGATTGACATCAGACCCATATCTTCATTAACCTTAATTCACGTATTAAAGATACAGCTTGTGTATTTCTAAAAGGTCAGTGAGAGGGTAAAACTATGAAAAACTTAAATAGGACATTTTTGGCGTGAGAAACCTTGACTGGTATTATAAATGGACTTCAGTGGGAAAAAGAAATGCTACAAGATTTTCTGTGGATTCAGCTGCGGTGGGCTGTCACAGATCTTTTACCCTGAGTAGCGACCCGTCACTCAAAGACGCTGTGAACGCTGAGGTATTTATGTGATTTCAACCGTTCTGTCCACGATGTGAAATGACAGGCAGATCTCGGGGTCAGACCACAGCTGAGGGTGAACAGGAGGTTTTATTGATCTGAGCGACATGCTGGATTTCTCTTGTCTTTTGATTGACAGCTCCTGCTGATTTGCCATGTACTTTCAGGCCACTTTCACACTACTTGAGCCCATATGAGACTAGAAACCAGCTTATACAAGGCCTTGAGATAATCTGGGAATTGTTATGTGTGAACTAATTGACTGAAAAACAAATTGCGTAGGTTTTTTCAACCAGAAATTTCTAGTAAGAAGTGTAATTTGTAATCATTCTTCTGTTTTATAATAAATGTTACCTGTTTGCTTCAACCCGCATCTCCAGGAGATGGCAATCACCGAGGGGCATGTCCCGCCCATTCTCCGAGACCCGCAGCTCGAGGACTTTGTGTCTGAATTCTACCAGCTTGCCGAACGTTCAGGTTTTACGTTTTCGGTTTTTACCATGTCACAACGTTTACTTAGTACAGAAAAGTCACGTTCTGAAAAGGAAAAATATCGAAACTCTTTGGTGATTTTTGAACGGAATGCTACTGTTCTTGTTGGTTTATTCATAGATGAATAATGTAATGTTCTTGTTCTAATGTTTTTTTTTGTTTTGTTTTTTTTTTACAGTAAAAATGTTGTTCTATGTCAGAATTTCAAGCTTAAAGTTCACCAAAAGACTAAAATGAAGATAAAACCATTTAATGATGGCTTTACAAATATGTAGGCCTAAATTGATGGACTGGAGTGCTGTGGATTACTTATGGATTATTATAATGTTTTTATCAGCTGTTTGGTGGTCCATTGTTGATGCAATGCTAAATTTCTTAAAATCTTTTCCCATGAAGAAACAAACTCATCTACATCTTCGATGGCCTGGCCATGAGTATATTTTTGGTTGGACTTATTTTCACTTCAGAAATTACTAGCAATTTCTGAGTGAAAATTGTTTCACTTAAGTAAATCCTTAAAACCATTTTCCCCAGTGCGCATTAAAAATACACACCAGATGCAGCTTAAGTGTTTTTATTGCTTTCAGAAACCACTGAAACATATCTCTTTAAGGTTCTTCTTAGAGTTTCTTAGGTGTGGTAATTTTTTAATAAATATAAATGCAGCAAGAGGCAGAGGTTTGTCGAGCCCTCTGGGCAAATAGAGGAGTCCAAAAGAGAGAGCCATTATACATAATGCATGTCAGAGCCAGACCCCTCAGAAGAGCTCATCCACACCTGAGTGTGTGAATAACGACAGAGAAACAGTGAAGCTCTTACGCCTTCTTTCCACTGCAAAGGAAGTGAATCAAACACTTCTTTCCTCTTTCTAAAGCGTTTAACAGTAAAATGCTATATTTGATTGATGAATGACTGCTGCTGGGAGACGAAGGGCTGTGAAAACCTCCTTAGGCTGCTTGAGTCCAGCGCTGAACCCGTGAGCCCATAATTTTTACACTGTTATGATGGCTGAAATATGTACTGGGTTAACAGACTGAGGTGGATGTATTGTGCCAACTGCATATCATTCTGACTTGCACTTATGCTTTATGTGTAAGATTATAGTGCATGTACACAGTTTGTCTCACAAACTGTGTACATGCACTATAATATTTATAGTTCATAAAGGGGTATTCAAGGTGTTGAGATATACTTATCTACTCCAAAGGTGCATTAAAGTGAATTTTTTGCAAATAAACTAATTTAGAGAGAAGTGTAGTCGATTAATCATGGCTGGCATTCCCTAATCAATCTCCTCATTACACCTGCCCAATCAAATCCCCTGCTACCCACTATAAATAGCCCCGTCCTCTTTCCTTCCAAAGCTCGCCTTTTGCGCATTCTCCGGAATCGCACGACCGAAGACACATTCTCACCTGCCTACCTCTGCGAAGACCAGATTCCTCAGCCTGCCTTCCAACAACCTGCTACCGCTCAAGCTCAACCCGTCTGAGCCTCCACGCCAGCCCGCGGCTTCCTATTCGAGGCCTTGCCCATGGGTTATCCACCAAAGCAATCCAAGCGAAAGAATCCTCATTACTTACCACTCGCCGGTCTTCCGCCATTTTCTCCAGCCCCAGAAGCAACAAAAGGCAAGCGTTGCAACGTCTCAAACACAAGCAGCAAGGTAGTGCGGAATCGGCCGGCGCCGCCTGATGACATCATACGCAAGCCACGTACCCATGACACCAGCACGGCATTCCCTTCCACTTCTCCTCAGTCTCGTAACGTATTTTACGCACCCTCTCACCCATTTTCTGTTTCATTGATTCACTCAGTTTTCATTTATTTAGCCAACAGTTCCCGTTTTATCCACTGACCCGAACTGTTTTCCCCGCCCTGTCCCGCCTCCACAGAGGCGTCCCACCCCTACTTCCAGAGAAGTTTTCTCTACCATTCTGAGGTTTATCTCCTTCCAACCTTCGCAAAGGTTTCCTATCTCAAGCTTCCCCCTTTTATGCTTCTGCAGAGGTTACTTTTATTAAGCTTCCCTCTTTCATGCCTCCACCGAGGTAACTTATATTAAGCTTTCCTCTTCACGCCTCCGCAGAGGTACTTTATCTTAAAAGCTATCCTTCGTACCTCCCCTCCTCTGAAGAAGTCCCCCATCCCATTGATCCTCCCCCACGCCTCCGCAGAGGTTCTATTTCTCCTGCCTTTAAAACCCCCTGTCTAATGCCTCTCCAGAGTCAGCCACCCTTCATCTGCTGATGTTCTGATTCCCAACCACCATATCCCACATGTTTGCATTGTTTTGCTTGCTTTGCTTGCTTTTTTCTTTTCCAACCCACTAATCTGCATGCATGGACCGAGCCGGACGCCGAGCTCTAGCCCTAGCTAGGGTTCAAGCCTCTAGGGCTGGTGTCCGCCGTCCTCCCGGCTCAGCCCCCCGAATGCCAAATATGCTAAACTTTACCCTTGATTATGAGAAAGTGCGAACTCTTGAAAGGATCAAAAGTGGCAGTAAATGCATTTATGATGTTACAAAAAGATTTGTATTACAAATAAAAGTAGTTCTTTTGACCTTTTTAAAAAAGATCACAGTTTCCACAGCACAACTGTTTTCAACATTGATAATAATCAGAAATGTTTGTGGGGCAGCTAATGAGAGTATTAGAATGATTTCTAAAGGATAATGTGACACTGAAGGCTGGAAATTCAGTTTTGCATCACAGGAAAAAAAATCTATATTTTACAATATATATTTAAATAGAAAAAAGTTATTTTAAATTACAAGAATATTTCACAATATTGTTTTACTGTATTTTTGGTCAAATAAATGTGGCAATATACATACATACTTTATGTAAATAAATAAACTTTACTGTTTTAACACTTTCAAATGGGGAATATCCTCACATTTCCACACCTTTGCAATTAAGTCTAAAATATATTAATATTGGAAATGTATTTTGTACTATTTTGTTATTATATATTATATTATTGTTTTATTTTCTGTCTCAGTCTGAATAATTCTGTCCATGTGTTTGTGAGAATCTGTTTACCTGAAAATTAATGGGTCCGTTAGATATGCTGCATGTGTGTTTGTACCTGCACAGTTACACTGACTCCAATTTAATGGCTCTAAACCTCTTCATGGGATTCAGATGCCATCAGATAGTGTGTGTGCGTGTGCATGAGGGAGAGAGGTGAAACATATCTCAAGATTGAATTAATGTAGATGGGCCACGCACTAAGTGGCATTGCTTGTAGCTTAAAGGGATAGTTAACACACACACACACACACATCTGTGGTCTCGCTGCTTTGCAGAGATGTGGAACTCATCATAGCTGTCAATCAATATCAACCACACATTTTGAATGAGTAGGGGGTGTGCCCCGTAGTAATCCAGACTCCGCCTCTGACACTAACCCCTCCCCAGAGATTGAATATATTGATTGCAGTGAGAAATTGTGTGGAATTGATTCTCTGAGTGATACGTATGAGGAGAGGGAACATTATGCCTCCTGATTTCAGTAGGAAGTCAAGTGATTGTGCTCTCAGCGTCAGGAGCAGCTTTCTGCTTGTGTGTTGTGAGCGTGTGATTGTGTCCAATTAATCCCTGCGGATGTTCCTAGAAGACCCAGGAAGAGACCTGGAGCGATCAGATATCCTGGACAAAATACACAAAAAATATGTGTACCTGTTTACCATCACAAACACTCTAATCATCTTCTCTGCTGTGCTCAGAATATTAATTTTTTTACGTTTGCATTTCTAATCACAGTAGCAGCATCCAGTTGTTTTTCTGTCTTTTTCTCATTTGCTTTGTTAATGTGGTTTTTCTTTGTTAAGGTGCTTTTCAAGGTTTCATCCTTTCTTCAAAACAATGGTTTTTACTGGCTATAGCCTCTTTGTTGACTCTATCTTCTGTGAAGCTACTTTAAAGCAGTGTCTTTTGCAAAAAAAACAAAAACAAAAAAAAGAGGTTTCAGATGTTGTTGAATTTAAGGTAGGCTATTTTCACCAATATATATATATTTACTTAATATTGTTATGTTGTGTTTTACAGTAAAATATCTAAACATTCTTAAATCAAGACATGTTTACTTGTGAATCAAGTACAAACTTTTAATTTCTGAAAATGTATAAAATGTAAAAAATTCCTAAAAATAACAACAATAAAATCTGCCAGTGGGTTTTTATTTAAGCTTTTATTTTATAAAACGTTATTTGAGGAGCAATATATGATAATATATAAAATCTTGTTTTCTAAAAAATTCTATTTTGTGCATTATGTATGGTAATGGTACCCCAAAATTACAATTTGCTTTCCAGTTTTTTTAATTTCTTAATTGTATCATGATTTAAGAATGTTTTTTTTTAAATTATTATTATTTGTACTGTAAAACAAGTCAGATACAAATAGAGAGTAAGATAATTTTGCAGTGTTGTATTTTAAACCAAACTGCACAGGTCTGCATTTCTCCAAACTGTGACATTTCCAGGTCAATAATCCTGGCACTGTTGATTTCTTTGTTCAGCACTCACTGAGCTTTTAAGTGTTTGTTTGACCATGAGGCATTTCACCTCTGAACCAAAGCACCTAGATATGTTTTCACACACACACACACACACACACTGGTCACTCTTTCTGATTAAAGTCCTTGGACTCAGTTGCAAATGTTAACCATTCAGGGTTTTTTTAGACTATGGGAGTAAGTGTTTGAACTTGGTGGCTTTTTGTGGTTGGGAATACAAAGTAGGGTTGTATTTGATGGATAGATTTTCTGTCTGTTTTCACTACCCAACTAAATCCATCATTGAATTTCAGACTGCTAAAATACAAGTCCATTATCTATAATAATGCTTCCTCCAGTGAAAGAGTTGTTTTGTGTGAACCGGGCGAGAAATAAGTACAGATCAAGCATCGTTAACAAGCCAGAGCAGTTCAAAACAGTGGAGTCTGACGTGAGAGGACAACAGGGAACTGCCTTAATCACTGAAAAAAGCATTACTATTTATTATGGACTTATATTTTTTGCCAGAAGCAATGGTAGTTAACGTCTCAGTTATGGATTTGTTTCTCACACAAACAAAGCGTATTGCTTCACAAGTTAATTGATACTTGAGGATTATTGGGATGTTGTTATTAGCTGTTTTGACTCTCATTCTGACAGCACCCATTCACTGAAGATGATACATGATGATACATTGGTGAGCAAGTAATGCAATAGTACATTTCTCCAAATCAGTTTCAATGAAGAAACAAACTCTTCTACATCTTGGATGGTTTGAGGGTACATTTTCAGCAATTTCAAGTTTTTTAATGAAATGTATAACATAATAAAACCATTTAATTTCAATGACAAAACACTTCTGAAAATGTTCAGAATGTGATTCCCCATTTTGCAAAACAGTAAAAGTGACTGTTTAAAAAAAAAAAAAAAAAAAGACTTTCAAGGAAAATAGCAGCTTACATTCTTCGTTGCATCTCCTTTTATATTCAATAAAAGAACTAAATCCTATGATGAGTAAATGTTCAGCAGGCGTATAGTGCCTTAGGTGTGGGGGTGGTAACATCTAGTTTGCACAGTATAAAAACCAGTACGCCTATGGAGAGTCCCAATTGAACCGCGCGCGCGTGCGTGCGTGTGTGTGTCACAATGGGTGTGTATCTCTGCGCCCACTTGTTGCTGAAGTTGCTCGTCTCAGTTTCAGGAAACCCTTTCCTTCACCAGATGTGCAGCACGAGCTCTCCCGATGTCTGACGAAGGCGAGGGGCTCCGTGCTTCCTCTCACTCCCCTTCCCCGCCCTCCTCCTCCACCTCTCCCGCTCCCGCCGGTCAGACTCATCTCCCTCAGCCGCCGAGACCTCTGATGCGGCGGGCATCTGCGCCACTTTCACGCACAGACTCGCGATTCAGAGACGCGTTTCCCCGCGATCCGCTGGACTTGTTCGGGCGTCTAGGGCGATGCGGCGCCGCGTCTCCGGTGCGCGACGGTCTCCAGAACCGCGGACAGCGGCGGCGCTCTCCACACAGAGCCGACCATGAGACGCGCAGACCGGAGGAGTTGATCCAAACCCCGCTCAGCTGCGCTCCACCGGACACGTGAGTCCAGCCTTCAGATCTTATAACAGGATCACTGTGAAATGTTTGTTAGGTAACCCTAAAACTGTGCTTCATGGGTAACATAACCTATCATTCCGTTTATTAACTGTTTTTTTTTTTTTTTTTTTGTCAAAATTTAGTATGACCGAATCAAAACCCAAAGTCGTTTTTAAGGATCGAATGAGCTAAAAATTGGGTATTTAGTGTAAGAACAGCATATTTTCACTTTTACAGTGATATTTGATATAGATTTATATTGGTTTATTAAGTAACCTTATCTGCTCATGTCTTTATTTGATTAGCATATATTATTTATTATTAATCATGCATGCTAGCTTTTAATTCAAGTTATACTAATATAATAATATCAAATTGTTGTATATTGATTTATAATGCATCTTTAATGTTATTAATGTATTTAAATGTATTTGAAGTTGCTTTTGAGGTTTTTGTCGTTAGCACCTGTTTTATCATGTGAGTCGGGGTTTGAAGCACAAAGGTGTGGCGCGCCTTTATTTCATTTTAAAAAAAAAGATATAATTGCTGTTTTAGTGTTTAAAAGTAGTAGGCCTAACTGTTATCTGACTGATCATTTTCTTAGAATTAGTTTTTTTTTAGGGTATTATGAGAAGTTGGAGTTTCTTGATCGACTGTCTCCAGTGTGATGCGCATGGGCCGATCGCCTTTGCTCGAGAGCCGTTGAGTTGGTGCGAAAAACAGGCCTGAATCACCACAATGAGTCTTTAAATATTGATATCTGACAGCTTGCTGTTTATTACATTGATATTTAGCTGATAATTGCCTGTAAGTGAGTGCAAGTTAAAAGAAGTAGAGGCATGAGGAAAGTATTTGTAGTTTTGGTTCTGGTCTCAAGATGCTGCCTGTAGCCTGAGGTGAAAACAATAATAACCTGCCAAAATATTCTAGACAAGCTGTCTGTGTCATCATCCGATCCGCTCCAGTGGTAATGATACTGCAGGCAGAATCAGATCTTCATTAATCTCCACGTCAATCTCCAGATGAGACTTGACTTGAACATGGCTGGAGCTAAAGCATTTTCAGGGTTCACGTAAATATGAAGATTCTGTCATTATCTGTTCACCTTTATGTCCGTTTGAAACTGTCAACATCTTCCTTGAAACACAAACAAAGAATATGAAGAATTGCTGATTTTTTCTTCGTACAGAAGGTGTGAGTTTTTATGCTCCTAAAAGTCCCATTACGGTAGTGTAGTTCATGTGACATGTTTTCAAGTCTTCTGAAGCAATAGGTTTAGGTTTTTTGTGTCACTTTTGGAGCTAGACAGTCCCTGGTCTCCATGTACATTCGTTAAATAGAAAGGATTTATGACCCCAGACTGCAAAATCAGTTTTAAGTAGCACTTACATAGCCAAAAAATACATTGTATAGGTCAAAATGATAGATTTTTATTTTATGCCCAAAATCATTAGGATATTAAGTAAAGATTATGTTCCATGAAGATACCTTGTAAATTACCTACTGTAAATATATAAAAACTTAATTTGATTAGTAACATGCAGGCCTTAGAACTTTATTTGGACAACTTTAAAGGCAATTTTCTCAGTATTTTGATATTTTTGCACCCACAGATTCCAGATTTGCACATAGTTGTATCTCAGCCAAGGATGGTTCTTTTCTAACAAACACATGTGTAAATCATAATTGACCTTTAACACAGTTTTTTGGACATCCATTATATCTTTTTTTTGTAGTTTGTTTGTTTCATGGAAGGAAGAAACTTACATGTTTTTGAAGCAATAAGAGGGTGTTTTTTATTGTTGTTTGTTTTGCGCTGAATTATTTAGCTTTCATATTTCACATGGACGTTAATCATATGAACAAACCTATAGAATCTGAAAATGATAATAAAAATAATAAATAAAAAAAAGTAAAAAATTTGGATCTGAATCAGTCTATATTTTTCATAAAAATAAATAAATAAAATAATAGTAAAATTTAAAAATAAGAAAACATTTATATAGTGAAATTCAATGATAATAATAATACTAATAATAATTATTATTATTAATGATGATGATTATTATTATTTTAATTATCAGAAGTAAATAACATAAGAAGGATTAAAAATGAATGGATTTTCCTCCTTTTCCTTTTGTTTGTTTAGACACAGAGTATTACAAAATATTGTTGACATTCATTTAAAAGAAAAGTCTAAAAATACATTTAAAACGCTCACACTGTTTTATGAGAAGCCAGGAGATCATGCAGTTTACTTTGATAAATGCTCACTCAATTATAATAATTGCTCTGCCCCACGTTTCAGATTGGCTTAAACAAGCCACGCCCAACTACTGACCCATTCTGATCAATAAAAACCATGATGGAAGAAAATTACAGAAGGGTATTGCTAAACATAGTTCAGTCTATGACAAAATGGACTATATAATCAGATATTTATGCATGTTTGTGTGGTATTTTTGTGCTTTGAGTACTGTAAATTTAGATTAGCAAGTCAAATCGAATTGGATTAAATTGAAAGTGCTTCACATGAGATGTGCACTATGCAGGGTGACATATTAGTCAGGATGCTGCCTTAGGATGGAGCTTCTTATTGTATGTGTTTTTGTGTTGTGTAGTAAATAGAATCGGGTCACCTTAAGTGTATTTTAGAAATGTTATAAAGAATTATATATTGTAGTTATTTTTTTGTTAATTCATTATTTGTTAATATTTCAGTTTTCATTTTAAATTTAGTTAGATTTCGATAAATTTAGTTATGTGCTTATGTCATTTGATTGCTAGGGTGCTTGATTGGTGTTTTCTTCTGGTCTGGAATGAAAACAGTAACTTCCTGGTCAGCTTCCTGTTCCTCATGTTTTTGTAAATTTTTCTCCCAGTTTAAAATACCAACAGAAGCTCTGTCATTTCAAAGCTTTGTAAAGAGGGTCATCACTTCTTTCATCTCGCTCTTTCCGCTCTGTTTCATCTGTCTCACTCCTCTGGCTTGTAGTCTTCCTCTCTCATTGTGATTCCAGCTGCTCCTTTCATTCTTTGTGCTGATGAGGAGCAAAAAAAAAATCCATTTCTATGCTGATGCTGGTACAAGAGAGAGATGAGAGGTGATGTACAGTACAGTAGGATGAAAGGATAGACCAAGTTTGCATATTATTCCTTTTGGGTGCGAGTGTGGATGGACTTATAATTCATTCCCTGTTTAAACTTCACTCATGTTAATCATAAGCATATAGTCATTAAAATAACTGACTGTCATTTTCCTAGATGTTAAATATTTCCTCCTACGCCGGTTTAATGTTTACTGTAAGTCATTTGTTTTGACTCCCTAAAGATACTTTCAAAACAGTGATGTGTTTGCCTGCAGCCAACAGGAGTTTTGACCTGTTAGACTGAATGCAAATTAACATTCTATGTAGAAGTATGAATTGCAGAACTTAAGGTATGTAAATAAATTATATGCAAATAATTTCCCCAGTGCATAATGCAGGAGATAAGCAAACAACAACAAAAACACATATTTTTTTATATTTTTATAATGAATAAATCATGTATTGCATGGGCAACAAAGTTAAACAATGATTTAGTTTTCTAGTTATCTTTGCAACTCCGATTTGATGAAACATATATAGGCCACATTTAATCAGAACAGACTTTATGCAAACACATGCCGTTTGTGCACCTGTAAGGGTGTGTGTGAGAGAGACAGACGTATCTGGAGGATATTGATGACCTCACACACACGCTGTGCTCGGCAGGGCTTTCTCTCTCCTTTATGTCCCTCAGGGAAGTCGCACTGTTTGAATGGCTTCCATTTTCAGCCGCTCTTGTGTGTGTGTTTGATGTGTCAGAGCGCTGTGTAATCTTCTTTCCGCTGTCTCTTTATCACGTCACTCCTTTATTCGTCTCTAAAGAGGAGCCTCTGAGTATCAGGCGACCGCTATCCCACCTGACTGATTAAAACTCAGAGCAAAACTACTCTACACTTTTACTTTTTCTTATACAATTGTTAGTGGTTGTCACGCTGTTGCTATGGCATTCTGGGTGGTTACTAGGGTGTTGCTAGGTCATTCTTTAATGTTGTTAGATTGTTGGGGGATTCTTAAACCTGAAACACACTGCACGATTTTTGTCTGTCGCAATCATTCATCTGCGACAGACGAATATTGTGCAGTGTATCTTGGGCTTTAGGTGGTTGTTAGGGTGTTGCTAGGGCATTCTTATGTGTTGTTAGAGAGTTTTGACATTCGTTCGTGGTTGTTAGGGCATTCTTAGGTGCTTATGGTGGTTGTTCTACAGGGCATTTCTAAATTATTGTTAGGGTGTTCAGGATGATTACTACAATGTTGTGGGGACACTCTTAGGTCATTGTTAGAGTGTTGCGAGGGCATTTCTAAGTGTTTTTTGGGGGATTTCAGGGTGATTACTAGGGTGCTGTTGGGACACTCTTATGTGGTTTTTAGGGCATTGGTTGCCAAGGTGTTGCTAGGACATTCTTAAGTGGTTGTTAGAGTGTTGCTAAGGCTTTCTTAATTGGTGATTAGGGTGTCGCTAGGGCATTTTCATAGGTGGTTGCTAGGGTGTTGCTAGAGCATTCTCGTGTAGTTGCTAGGGCGTCTAGAGTGGATCCCAGATGTTGCGGGGGCATTCCTAAGTAATTGCTAGGGTGTTTAGGGGGTTACTGGGGCGTTGCTAGAACATTCTTAAGTGGTAGTTAGGGTGTTACTAGAGTATTTTCATATAGGTGGTAGGGTGTCCAAAGTGGATCTCAGGGCATTCTTAAGTGGTAGTTAGGGTGTTACTAGTGTATTTTCATATAGGTGGTAGGGTGTCCAAAGTAGATCTCAGGGCATTCTTAAGTGGTTGTTAGGGTGTTTCTAAGGCATTTTTTTGGTGGTGGTTAGAGTGTTGTGAGGGCAGTCTTAAGTGGTTGTTAGGATGTTGCTAGGGCATTTTTAAGTGATTACTAGGGGGTTCTGGGTCATTACTAGTGTGCTGCTGGGACACTCTTTATGTGGTAAGGGCATTCTCTTAGCCCTTAGGTTGTTGCTGAGGTGTTGCTAGGAAACTCTTAAGAGGTTATTATAGTGTTTTGCCAATGGTGGTTAGGATGTTGCTAGGGCATTCTTAGGGGGCTGCTAGGGTGTTGTTGGGGCATTCTTGGGTAATTGCTAGGGTGTCCAGAGTGAATCATAGGTGTTGCTAGGGCATTCCAAAGTAATTGCTAGGGTGTTTGGGGTGGTTAATGTGGTGTTGCTGTGTTGTTTGGGCATCCTTGAAGGTTATTTGAGTGTTGCTAGAAAATTCTTAAGTGGCTCTTAGCGTGTTGCTAGGGCATTCTTGGGTGGTGGTAAGAGTGTCGCTATGGCATTGTTAAGTGGTTGTTAGGGTGTTGCAAGGGCATTACTAAGTGATTGTCAGGGTGTTTAGGATGGTTACTAGGGCATTGCTAAGACACTCTTAAGTGGTTGTTAGGGTGTTGCTAGGGCATTCCTAACTGATTGCTAGGGTGTTCAGGGTGGCTACTAAGGCATTGGTGGGACACATTAGGTGGTTGCTAAAGTGTTACTAGGGCACTTTTAGAGTGTTCAGGGTGGTTCAGGGTGCTAAAAGTGGTTGCAAGGATATTATTCTTAAGTTGTTGCTAAGGTTATCTGGGTGGTTGTGCTCTTCCTGCCTGGTCTTCAGTAGTCCTGAATCCTTGTGTCTCTGTGATCTTCTTGTCTGTATGTCTTAGGTCTTTCATTGTTTCTTTGTAGGATTTCTTTCACCAGCAGGTGAAAATGGTGCATCTGATCACTTCGTGAAGCACCAGCACACTCTCCTCAACATCACATGAAGCACACACTGGACTTTCATACTTAGTGTCATACTTACTGTTTACACATAAAAATGAGCAACAGCAATAGTTATACTTGACTTAACAAACACCAGTAATTAAACATATGCTGCTTTGGTGTGTTTAGCTGAAAAACAATGGATTCTCTCTCTGATACTGTCTCTCTGGAGTTGTTTGTTTGTGTGTATGTGTGTAAAAGCTTAGAGTGTTTTTCTTTAATAGGAGGTTGTGGCTCTTGTGATTTGCTACAGTATGAAATATCTCGCTCACAGAGAGTTTGACAGCATTTGGGAATCAGATGTTTAGAGCAGCACAGCATGTACCAGATGACATATTGATCTGCTCACTGCACATGTATGTTTTATGTGTTTGTATATTAATGTTTCTATGCTGTATAAGCAGTTTGTGTGTGTGTGTACAACTAGTCACTTCTGAGTAAATTTTTTTCCTAAAGCATATGTGTGCAATTTTAGACAAGACTGTGATCTAAAATTGCTATGATTTTACAAACAAATTTGCATCCTTCAATCATTTCAATTTTAAAGTGTGATATATTCACCCTCTTGTGTTTTATAATGGAAGATCAGACTGTTATTACCCAGACTCTTATCTGGAAATGACTAAAACTGAAATGTGTGTGTAAAAAAAGTGGCAATTTCTTACTGTTGCTTATTCTCCTACTGTTGAACATCACGTGTCTGTCTGTGTGAGATCCATTGAAAGCGCTGCAGTTCCCAACTGATCTCTGATGTCATTGATTATTGGGCCAATCAGAGGTCAGACAGTCTCATGTGGCGTGAAAGGCTAATTTAGCAACTTCTAAAAGGAGAGCTGTGGTTGGCCATTTTAGGCCGTCAGTCTATTGACAAATAGTCTATTGACTCTCATGCTGTGCAGTGAGCAGAACAGATAAGACTAGTTGAATTAAAGAAACTAATTTAACCTATTTAGCAGCAACCTTTTACAGCCAGTTTGTCGCTTTTTTTCTGTTTTCTTTTTTGATGTTGTTAAAATCAGAGATATTTTAGTATCACAGTAGTATTTATTAATATTTTGAGGTCTTAGTAATTGTTTTAAGTATTTGTATTATTTAGATGTTTCAATAGTATTTATTATTTTTTATTTCAGTTTTAGTAATTTTAGTACTTCAACTGAAACTAAAAGGAAATAAAAAAAAAAATGTTTTCTCTCAGGTCAGAGGTCATGCATCGCAGGCACACCACCCTGCGAGAGAAGGGTCGTCGGCAGGCCATCCGAGGCCCTGCCTATATGTTCAACGAGCGCGGCACCAGCCTCACGGCAGAGGAGGAGCGTTTCCTTGATGCAGCAGAGTATGGCAACATTCCCGTCGTCCGCAAGATGCTGGAAGAGTCTAAAACGCTGAATTTCAACTCCGTGGACTACATGGGGCAAAATGCGCTGCAGTTAGCAGTTGGCAACGAGCACCTGGAGGTCACAGAGCTCTTGCTAAAAAAGGACGGAATGGCACGTGTTGGTGACGCGCTTCTTTTAGCAATCAGCAAAGGTTACGTGCGAATCGTGGAGGCCATTTTGGCTCATCCCGCATTCGCTGGCGGTTTGAGACTGACTTTGAGCCCCCTGGAGCAGGAGCTTAGGGACGACGACTTCTATGCCTATGACGAGGACGGGACGCGGTTTTCACATGACGTGACGCCGGTGATTCTGGCCTCGCACTGTCAGGAGTACGAGATCGTACACATCCTGCTGATGAAGGGCACCAGGATCGAGCGGCCGCACGACTACTTCTGCAAGTGCTGCGAGTGCATGGAGAAACAGAGACGCGACTCGTTCAGTCACTCCAGATCGCGCATGAATGCGTACAAAGGGCTAGCTAGCGCCGCCTACCTGTCACTGTCCAGCGAAGATCCTGTACTGACTGCACTAGAGCTCAGCAATGAACTTGCAAGGCTTGCCAACATAGAGACAGAGTTTAAGGTAAGAAGCAAACAAAAATATGTCTTTTATTGAACTGCCAATCTAGCCTTTTTTTTTTTTTTGATTAAATAAGTAATATATCCTAATATCTAAATGTAGTTAACTCTAGTTACATTATATAGTTAAATTATAATATAGTTAAAGTATCTTGATCTCCTTTTTGATTTGTAATAAATTTAGTGATTTTGTCCTGGAAGCAATAACCTCCACACAGGGTTTCCTGTAACTGTGCATCAGACCAGCACATGGTCAGGATGAGGTTACTGTAGCACCAAAGTGCTTTCATTTTAGCAGTTTTCTCGATATTTCTGGTGTGAATTGCTCTCTTAAGGTGATATCACAGCATCTCAGTGGGGTTGAGGTCAGGACTTACTGCAGAAGGTCTGTTTGCTTTTGTTAAAAAGCTCATAAGATGCTATTTTCAGATATCATTATTTTGTGTATTGGGTGTGATAGAATATGTTAGCATACTTTGATGTTCAAAAAACACATTTTTTTTTTTTTTTTTACATTCAGTGCATGGTTGTACCTCCTCTATGCTCGGTCTTTCTAAAAACACATGCATTTCTACAATGCCTCTCTCTCTGAATAGCTAGTGTGCTCTGACTTGACTCAGTAAGTCATGACAGGCTGAACATCTCAAGCGCATGTTGGAAATGCATTGCCCCTTACTATAACCGCAAAATTTTGCTTCCAAAGCAATTGTAAAGAGAGTTAATAATGTTGTCAGACAAATAAATCAGAATGCAGATGACTAAACCGATCGATGGGAAACAACATGCAAACTCTATACGTCGCCAGTCAAGAGAAAGTAATAAAGCATACTCACTGTCACGGTGTGGTGGGGGTAGGAAGGTAGAGTATCTCAATGCGCTGCATATGCAAGCTTTAACGTATTAGATGTAATCAGCCTCGATTACAACCGGGTGAAAGCCTGCGCATGTGCGTGATCTGCGGCAGTTTGGGCCTAGAAAGAAGCGTACCCTTACGCAATAATATTCTCTAAAATGGTAGAAGAAGTAAATCAGGGGAGAAGAATGGTTGGGTTAATGATGTTATTTTTGTTTTCTTTGCACAAAAAAAAGTAGATCTTGTTGAAAAGTTGGTCCACTTATGTCACATGGACTATTTTACCAATGTTTTTACTATGTTTCCCTATCTGGGATCACTTCAGTTGTGTTGCTGTTTATGGAGGGTCAGAAGACTCTCTGATATCTGATATTTTTGGGTGGACTACCCCTTGAACACACCTGAAGCAACTGTCATGATTAATAACACGAGACAGAAACTAGGTTACACCAAGTACATTTGGGGGATGAAAACAAGAGAAGTTCAGAACCGTCACACAGTCTCTGATTCAGAAGCACCAAATTGTCCACCAAATTGTTAGCAAAGCCGGAATTGCCCCATTTTTTACAAACAGCCTTTGTGCACTGCCTCCTTGTTCTCTCTCCGTTTCGGGAAACTGTTCTCTGTAAAATGGGCTGCACATGTTCTGGAAAAATGTTGGAAATAAATCTTAACCACTGATTCCTAATTCATAGTTTTCAGTCACGTGATTGGTTAGTGATCTGGAGGGCATAACATACAGTACATAAAACTGCAAAACAGCAAAAGCCTGTCAATTTTCCATATGATTTGCAGAGGCAAATATTTAGATCACCTTTCAAAACAATAAAACAAAGGTATGCGAACCAAATTCAAGATTTAAACCATTTAACACCCACAGCAATATTTCAACCATTAAAAGCGGGATAAAATGTTGTAGAAACACATGTCTCTCCTCTAATTTTATATTTAATTTAATGTGAAACTAAAAGGAATACATGGAAACATATCATATGGCCACTTTTAAATCTATCTGTTGTTGATTTAGTCTGTGTTTTGGGGTTTTGTTCTGTTTCTTTTTAGCATCAGTTCGTGGACAGATAATGCCGACTCTCATTACAATAATGTATTGAAAAACTGTCAAATGATTTTTCTGTTGAAGATAGCAAGATGTGCAGGACCTGAGGAACTATGTGTGTTTTCCATGACTTGTTGTGTGGTGCATGGTTCATGTCAAGCATAGCAGCTGGGTAATACTCAAATTTATTGAAGGTTTTAGTAAGGTATGGCAACTCTGAACGACATCTCTGATGCACCTAAATAACAATATTGACTTTATGTAAACAGGTTTATAGTCTTTGGGTGAATTTTTCATGTAGGCTGTATTTAAATAATATGTTTGTTTATTACATTTTACAAATTAATATGTAATATATTTCATTTTAATAAATATTCAACATTATACTACAGTATTATTGTTGTGTATATTTATACTTTATATTTTTAAATTATATTATACATTTTATAGAGTTTATATTTTCAAATTTTATCATGATTTAAATGTGTTTAGTTGCGTTATTGTTATTTTTTACCTAATCAAAAAATAGATAAACAAATTGTCAGGTGCGGACAGAAGCAGTCTCTGGAAACCAGGGTGCGGAAAAGTAGAGTCTTTATTCAAAGATAGTCACTG
>JAUMHG010000056.1:3735395-3747717 GCA_032359395.1 Enteromius anoplus
GATCTTTAAGTCCATCTCATGAAAAATCGGAGCAGAAACAAAGGTGTTGCGTTTATATTTTTGTTGAGTGTATATTCTGACTAAAAAGTGCACCCAGGAACATTTATGCCATGAGACCAGATAGTCAAGTTCTTACATTATTTTGAATAATTTAGTTAGAATAATAATAAACTGCAGGGAAAACAGAAGCTGCATCTGAAGTGGCATCACATCTGTTTACACAGAGTTTTTGATGAAGCTGATGTGCCATAAATTCATTTAAAGAAACCAAACCAGTAGGTGGCGGCAAATGACTGTTTGAAAGATTGAGATATTTAGTCCTCATTCAAAAGGCTGATTCATTCAGAAATGAGACAAGTGACTACTGTCTTTATAAATGTGTTACTGATCATTGACTCACTTTATTCAGAATTCAAAAATTCAGTACCTGATTCAGTAAGGAAACACTGCTGTGTTGCTGAGAGACACAAAACAGTTCAGCTGTGGCTTTATTATACCAATATTTTACCACATGTGACCCTGGACCACAAAACCAGTTAAGTCGCTGGGGTATATTTCACGAGTTCGAGCTTGTCGGCATATATAAATAAGCGAAGCTTGTTTGGCGTGCTGCTAGGGGATGAAACTCAGGGTTAGAAGGGCTGCCGAGCCCTAGGGTGAAAAGCCCTAAGGGCTCAGAAAAGGGAAAAGGCGGACAGCCGATTCTCAACCCTGAGTGCCCCCCCGTAGAAAGAAGGAGGCGTAGGGGAGGAGGAGGATGGATACTGCGATCAAGGATGAGGAAGGAAAGGAACTATGGCTTTTTACAGAGCGAGGCCAAGAATCTGATAGGATAATTAGGAAATTAGGGAGGGGGAGCCTTCGAGCCCTCCTCCCAAGACTTTTTTTCTCTTGCTGGTGATAACTGTTTTTGTATGTTATCAATGTCACTTTCAAGTTTTGTGTTGGGAAACGTTTGTCATGCAGAAATACAAGACAAAACCTATTTTTTTTGCTTTCAAAGAATTAAATAGGGAGTCATTTAAATTCTGCCAGGCTACTCTACAAGCCAGTTTTTCTTTGTTTTTGAAATTGTCTTGCTTCATAACATCAGCTTTTAAATCGTTAAAACAATAATCTGATTATTATTGTAAACAAAGCATATCACAATCTTTTATTGCTATCTGTGAGAATGAATGGATGCATTAAAGAAAAGTCGCTGGTGTTGGCTAGTAATGTCTTCAGCCTTATTACGATGTGTTGTGTCTGCGCTGCTAGTTTTGTTCGCTGTAGGTGGGAAATTAGCATGCTGATTAAAGCGATGCACCGCCAGCTACCAGCCCGTTACGGCCCACAGAAACCCTGTTAGCATCGCCATGGTTACGCTCCTACATGAGGGCCCTAAATGGAGTCCCATCCACGTATCTAAGCCTGTCAGAGGAAGCGTCGATTTTAATCATCCGATGTGCATCAGAGTGTCCTGCGACGATGGAGACAATAAGAGCCAAAGAGCAGATGAAATCAATGAGAGTCCACAGCCCAATTTAATCTGAATCAGAGAAGGTGTGGATCGTGGGCTTCAGCATGATACCTGCCACACGATTACAAACCTTCCCTGAAAACACTGAAAATAAAAGCTTACTTTTCTGTTGGAGGAGATGTTTATGATCCTTATGTTTTTAAATATTTCAAATGTGTGAAACAGTTCACATTGTTTTTACATGCAAGTGATCACTTCAATACTCCAACCATGACACAAAATATATACAATCAAACAAATATAAATAACAACAACAATAAATAATTGCTAAATACAAACAAATAGATAAACAATAGAAATACTACTAATAATAATGATAATTATTTTATTGTAATTATTTATTTTAATTTTGATGTTTTGTATATATATATATATATATATATATATACAGCTCAATACTTTGTTATATACCCTTTGTTGGCACTGACAGAGCACAAAGGTTTTCTGTAAGTCTTCACCAGGTGTTCACACACTGTTGCTGGTATTTTGACCCATTCCTCCATGCAGATCTCCTCTAGACCAGTAATGTTTTGGGGCTGTTGCTGGGTAATGGACCTTTAACTCCCTCCAAAGACTTTCTATGGGGTTGAGATCTGGAGACTGGCTACGCCACTCCAGAACCTTGAAATGTTTCTTATGAAGCCACTCCTTTGTTGCCCGGGCAGTGTGTTTGAGATCATTGTCATGCTGAAAGACCCAGCCACGTTTCATCTTTAATGCCCTTGCTGATGGAAGGAGGTTTTCACTCAAAAATCTCACGATACATGGCCCCATTCATTCTTTGGTTTACACGGATCAGTCGCCCTGGTCCCTTTGCAGAAAAACAGACCCAAAGCATGATGTTTCCACCCCCATGCTTCACAGTAGGATGCAACTCCGCATTCTTTCTCCTCCAAACACGACAAGTTGAGTTTTTACCAAAAAGTTATATTTTGGTTTCATCTGAGCATATGACATTCTCCCAATCCTCTTCTGGATCATCCAAATGGTCTCTAGCAAACTTCAGACGGGCATGGGCTGTATATATGTATATAAAAGAAAAATGTTTTTATATATTAAATATTTATATATTAGAAATTACATAAAGATTTTCAAAATATGTGCTATGTGGACAATTATATATACATCATAAGTATACACAGCACACACAAAGATTTTGGAAAAAAAAAATTATTTTGGATGCAATTAATCACGATTAATTGTTTGGCAGCACTATTATAGACAATTAATACAATCATTGTTAATATCTAAAAATTAATAAATTAAACAAGAATAATTTGTTTAATGAATATTTAATAGATGATATATAGATTTTAAACTAAACAATAATAATATTAATCGATAACTTTATGTGTGTGTAATCATAGTTTAATTTATTGTCTGTTTTTAATTATATATATTGAATTTTTTTTAGATTATATTATTTAAACAAAATAACGTATTTAACAGTTTACCGAATTAATGTTTGTGTTGTTGTTGTTCCTGTTGTTTTTATAATTGTATTTATTTATTTATTTATTTTCGGTTGCTAGAAAGAACACACACTCTCTCACACACACACACACATACACAAAGAACACACATTTTCTATTTTTGTGCCCTGGTAAATATATTTGAATTTTATTCTCGATACTTTAATAGTGCAAACATTTTGAAGTTCCTCTGGTGTGAGATGTGAATCGAATTTGGTTCCAGCGCAGTGTGTGTGTCAGTGTGTGATTGTTTGTGGTGTCAGTAGAGGGCATTGTGGATCTGCTTTTATCTGCAGCTCCTTACAGAGCAGCATGCAGCATTTCCCAGCGTGCCTTGATAAAGTTCACATAGAAAAGGTGGAACTCATTAGTCATGAGACCGTCAAACACCTCTGAGCCTCCAACGAACCTAACTAACCTCAGTTGTGCAAGACAGAGGCTTAATGTGGAGGATCTGTAAATAGAACACTTTAGAATGTGTCAAAAAATCGCAACAGCTAAAACAGTAGAGAAACCATGGGTTAGATCCTGAAGGATCGCATGAACTGCACAAATGCAGACCATAAGTCACTTTGAATAAAAGCATCTGTCAGATGAGTGCAGACTGTTTTTGCTAAAGTCAGACTGACCATTAGATATTTCATTTACATTTATGCATATGCCATGTGCTTTTATTCAAAGTAACTCTCAGTGCATCAAGACTATAAGTTAAATCTGTTCATGCATTTTCATATATTTCATCAAGACGTGGACAGTGCTTAAATACAGTACAACATGAAACATGTTAACTTTCACAACCACTATGACTGCAATAATAATTGGTCTCCTTAAGTTTATTGATATTTTTTTAATTTTTTTATTTTGTATGATTCATCAGTGCGTGTTGTTCTGGAGGAAATTATATTTGCTTTCTTTATTTGCTTTCATTTGTGAACATTAGTTAACTGCATTAGTTAACATATTAACATTATCATTTACACTTTTTACAGCATTTATTAATTTTAGTTAAACTAGGCATTTACAAAAGCATTAACCTAGTTAATGAACTGTGAACTAACAAGCACAGACACACATATTAATAATGCATTCAACATTATTATAATTTTTAACCCTTTAAACTATTAAACCCAAAGTGTTCCAGTGTATTCACAGAAATAATCCTCTGAGAAAAAATAAAGAAAACTTTTCTGCTGATACAGCTGTTTTATTTCAAAAGTACTGTATATATAGTTAGGATTTGACGTTTAGCTCTGCTTGTGCCAAAAATTCAGACCGGAATATCTCTTAATAATTTAGCTGACTTTTAAAACACAAAATAGCAAACCTTTAGAATAGCAAAAAGTAGTCACCTTAAAACAAGTAGGGCTTGTCCATTATTTTCCACTGGGTACTTAGTTTAACTCAGAAATGTGTCATATTATGGAAGTTTGTCGTATTGTGAAAGTGGTTTTGTGTAATTATCTGACGTGAAGGTCTTTTTTCGGTTCTGCCACTGTTTTTCTGTCCAGCGTTGCCGTGTGTGCACCGCAGGGTCAGTCTGTCTCTGAATTTAGAGTGAAACAGAGGAAATGAAAGGCAGACAGATTGTTTTGTAGTTTTAACAATGTGAAAACACTCACGGGTTTGCTAACAAGCCTTAAAGGCTAGAGCAGTTACTTCTGTGTGTGTGTGTGTGTGTTGAATTTCTGTGGCTCAGTGTCTCGCGTATGTGTGTGATGCAGGTGGATGTGATAATGATCTCTCTTGGGATGGTGTGTGTGTGTGTGTGTGTGTGTGTGTGTGTGTGAGTGGACGGTATTGAAGAAGTGCTGGCTAACACTTGATAGACAGCAACACAGCACAATCTGATCACACACACACACACACTGACACTTGTCAAGAATGAGAGATGGTTTGCTCTGGAGGCATCATAATTGGAAAATGGGCTGAGCACGTATCCAAGTCTAATTTAACGCTGAAATTGCATATAAAAGATAAAAAGATAAACAAAATATAGATTTTCAAAAAAAAAAAGAAATATCTAATATTTGATTATAGGGTGAAATATGATCGATAATGTATTATTATATTTTAATTATATTTTAATTTAAAAACTTTTATTTTTGGTATTTATTTAGTTATTTAATTAATAATACTATTAATGTTTAAATAGTTTAATCGGTTTTCATCAATATTTATATTTTATTTCAGAACCTGTCTAGTTAATGATTTACATTTTTTAAAATATTTATTTTTTAGGACTAAAAAAAGTTATTGAAAAAATGTTTTCACCAGATTTAGTTTTTGTTAATAAAAAATTATATTTATAGTTTTAGCTAATTCAATTTCAGCTTTAATTTAATTAACTATTTTTAATGAACAAAATGTTTTTAATTGGTCTCTTTTTGGTTTAAACATAATGATATAGATAAGGATACTGAACATTTTTTAATTACCATTTGTTTATTTTTTATATAATATGTATATTTTATCCAGTTTTATTTAAATTGCCAAATATGTTCAATGAACAGAAGAGTGTTATTAGTAAAATTTGGTAGAAATGTAGATAACTAAAAATAAGGAAGAGGAGAGGAGTGCATCATGACTTGACATGCACCACGTGTTGTTTAGTACCCGCTTCACTAAAGATGTAATAAGTCAAATAATGCATACGTGCCACAAATTGCGCCGCATGTCATTGCACACCGCCATCCTCGTGATGCAGGTCGTTTCTGAGTGTTAGGTTGTGCTCGTTTAGAGAATAAGGAACAATCAATACTGAGGCTCATTTGCACATAAAGCAGGTCTGCGTTAAAAAGAATGAGAGTGACAATCTGAATACTCAAACATGTTCAATGTAGCCTCAGTGTTGAGTGAATTCAGTCAGGAGAGAGAGAGAGACGTGATCCTGAAGCGTCTCTGTGAAGCACCACTGCAGGCTTTGCACTTTTACACTCCAGAGATAAAGAACCAGAGGAAACAGGCAGACAGGGATGGACAGAATGAGTGAAAATGTCCTCGAACCAGGAGAGAAAAGGCAAAACTCTCCCGCTGGCAGAAGCTGAAGCACATCGATCAGAAAACACGCTCACGGTGTGTGAGGAGCTTTATTTGAGCACAGGATTCCTCTCATAGGCTCTTTTTAAGCTTGTGACTGTGTGTGGGTTTTCGCCAGGGAACGGATAAAAACGTTTAAGAAAATTTTGAAAAATGTCACCCCCGGGGCCTGCTGTCACTCAAGGATTTTGCTGAATTATTTGAAAATGCATAAATGCATAAAGCTACATGCACACACAGTCGCAAATGCATGAAAACAAAAATAAATAAATAGAATATATTTATAATGTAGGTAAATATTTTTCATAAATAATATAAATTTTATGCATAAATGAAATACATATAAAACTAAATATGAATAACACGTGTACCATAAGTATAATAAAATAATGTAATGAATTATGTATACACACACGTAATATAAAAGCATGTATGCATATGTAATAAATATATGAATATTAATAATTAGCAAACATGCATACATTACATAAATAATAGGATTACTCTTATATAAAAATTAAATATATAAACGTGTTTACACAAACTATATTACACGTGAGATATACATATATAAATATATTTGTTATTGTTAATAAATAAGATACATTTTAATAAAAATATAGTTATATAATAATTAATAAAAATATTATTATAATTATAAATAATATAAAAATGTTATATAACAATTAAATAATATGTTATAATTATGGAATAATATAGTAATGTATGGTTTTAAATACAAACGTGTCTACATAAATATGTATGTTTGTGTGTGTGTGTGTAAATATGTATGGCCTGAAACACGTTCAGAGCACCTATATCAATCTCAGTCAATCGAATGTCGGGAAAAAGACATATGATATGGAGAGACATATTGAAAAGAGTTGAAATATTGATCTACAAGACATGGAATGATCAAGTGTTGTAGATTATTTCAGCGTCTGTATTATTCATGGGATTTTTGAAAGAATTTTATAGGTCATCTTCAGGACAGGTTTAAAGACCACGCCCTCCTCATTAGTATTCAAGCCAGAAGCCCTGAGGAACACTAGAGCTTTGGTTAAAATGAATCTCTTGTGTTGCTCCAGACCTCATTAGTCAATCGATTTGTACAAAAGCATCTGCTAAATGAATTAAATATAAATCCTAAAGACCTGAAGAAGCAGAAGATGTGAGAGCTATTCCTGTAAACACGGGGGGATGAAAGTCAGACTACGGCTGGATAAAATACCAATGGTATTTTAAGAAAAAGAGAGGAGATGGTTTTCTTGCCCAGTCTGTGGGCGCAAAGCAACAGAAGACAAAACCAACACAAAACCGGTACCTGCTGTGAGTGTGTGTATGTGCGTATGTGAATGAGTGAGTGTGCGTGTGTTCATGTTCAAGGAAGGCAGCTGACCTAAACACGAGTGAGAAAATGTCTCTCTTTCTCTGTGCCTACATCTTTCAGCACGTTCACTGTGAAATAATTCTGTGGAGCACAGGGAGAACGGCTCTATAAATGTGTGTGTTTGTGCAGTTTTGGGACATTGACCTGTGATTAACATAAAGAAAAGCTCTGCTTTTGACTTCTGTGAAGTTAATTATAGTCACTAGTGGGCTACTCTGCTATCCACCACCTACATAGGCAGCTGTCTTTGAAGATGACGACTTGACTGAAATAGAGCCTCATAAGTGATGAAGGGAGAATACAAGACAACTTCTCCTCACAAATAGCTGTGAAAATGCTATGAAATTCCTCATATTTCCTGTGAAAGTCTGACATGGTTGACACGTTTAGGTGGAAAAAAATGCTGGAATTTATTCAGGATTTGTTTCTTACAAACATGCAGTTTTTAGCTTTGTAAGACTTTATGTGATGGTCTGGAGTGGTGTAAATTACTTGTGAGTTTTTTATCAGCTGTCTGACAGCACCCATTCACTGCAGAGGAGGCATTGGTCAGAAAGTGATGCAATTCTACATTTCTCCAAATGAAGAAACAAACACATTTCAATTTTGGATGGCCTGAGGCTAAATACTTTTCCGCCTTTTTCAAGTTATTCCATTAACGCTCCTCTCAAAGTAGAGCTGGCGTGTTTTTTCTTGACAGATCGTCTCTGGGCATTGCTAAGGTTTTGTCAGATTTATTTTAGGGGTCAGTTGTGGCACACACACATCTAATAGCTTTTCAACTTGTCAGTAAACATCTAAAGAATGACAGAGGAACTGAAGTTTTCTTCTGTCGTTACACAAAAAGACTATTTTTCAAATTATACAGATGAGCTGGTTTCATCATTTTGATTGGCGTCGTGATGGCATCTAATCTCCCACTAATATTTATTAGTCTGAGCCGGTGTGTTTGGGTAAAGAGCGGGCCAGTCTTTCTTCAGAGAGACTAATGGATGGAAAACAGTAAAGATGAGTAGAAAAGAAGTGTCATTAAGAACAATAAAGAGAAGGCGATGTCATTTATGAGGGTGAATAGAAAGAGAGAGAGAGGAGATCATAACTAAAGCAATAGAAGAACTTCTTAGGTGGATAATTTTTTGAATAGTCTCTTTCTAATATGATTTACATGTTAATAAAACCAGTTGCTCACGGCTATAATATACCTTCTGTCTGAAATCATCAGATAAATTACTAGAGATAGAGAGAAACTCTAAACCACATCTAGGTATTTTAATAATGAATGAGAGACTGAGAAAATGTCAAGTGTGAAATAGAGAGACTTAAATTAAATAAGAGAAATGTTACAGAGAAGAAAAAATGGCGGAAAAGTGAATGCAATTATATTTAATATTTTAATGCATAATAGATTTAATTGTAGACAAATTATACACAAACGTGAAAGTATTTCTTCTCATATTTCACCACAAAACCATAATAAAAGAAATGTATATTTATATTTCACATGAAGAAAATAAATTCTTAAATTCTCATAAATTTTTAGGACCTTTATGTACTAAAAATACTATAAAACTTATCAAAATGTTACAAAATCTGTTCAAAATTACAACTTAAATAATAATAATTTATATATTTTTAATTTATATCTTTAAAATTTAATAAAATAATAATATTTATTGATTGATTGATTTTATGTTACAATTAATTGCAATTTACCCCAAATGTGAAACACTGTAATATAAAAAAAGTTTAATAATACATTATTTATTTGTAATATATGTACTGTATACATCATGGTAGTATTTGTTATGGCACCATTTATTTATGGTAAAAAAAAAATTATATATATATATATATGTATACATATATTTGTAATCATTATGCAAACATTTTTTTAAATATTAATATCGTTTAAATAATGAAAAAAAAAAACAAACTTTAAAGCCTCCTCCAAATACGTAACAGTGATCATTTGGACAGAAATTGTTATTAAAAATAATCACAATGCAAACCTTATGGTACTTTTGTTGGTGATTTATATTCCATCTGTGGAACAGATGCAACCCCTTTAAATATTCAGAGCGACACGGAGAGAGTGAGACCTTGACTCTGTCCACTCGTTGAGTTCAGCGTTAAAACTCAAACATTTCAGCAACATCACAAAACAAATCCATTATTTAACAGAGCCTCTGTTCTTCTGTTCTCCAGCGTCACTCCATCTGATTCACTGAGTGATTCATCATCTTCATTCTGCAGTCATTCAGCTCACGAATGCAGCTCTCTGTTAAAAACGGGCACAGATGGAATAAAAATGTTCCACGGACAAGAAAGGACAACCACATTGTTCAACTGAAGACTCTTCTGCCTCTGAGATGTTTCTCCTGAGAAAAAGATCAAATCATAATCTCATTTGTTTCTTCTAGAAGAAGAGATCACAAGGTCTCAAACTTTTCAGATTTACCAAGATGCAAATGTTTGCAAACAAACGTTTGTCTGTGTCACAAACTCCATCCATGCCATACACTTTCTCAGTTGTTTCTGCACTGAATTTCTGTTTAGTTTGTCTAAAATCAGACAAAACATGTCTATGAGAGAGCAAATTTCTCTGAGCGTTCTTGTTCTTCCTCTGTGTTTGTTGACAGGGTGGAGGAGAGCTTTAAGACTCTGTTCTGGTCCATATTCGGTCTGTCGGAGGTGATTTCTGTGGTTCTAAAGTATGATCATAAGTTCATCGAGAACATCGGTTATGTTTTGTACGGGGTTTATAACGTCACCATGGTGGTGGTTCTTCTCAACATGTTAATCGCAATGATCAACAACTCCTACCAGGAAATTGAGGTACAAATTTACTACGAAATTACTGATTCTCAATCTTACTGAAGTCTTGCTTTCACAAAAACATATCTAAATTTACCTGACAAGCAATTAAGGGAATGTCATCCTTAAAGATTATAATCCATTACTGATGATGAAAACTGTAGTTAGTAACATAACTGATTAGATTACACATTTAAAGTAATGCCATGTGACTTTTCAAGTTACTTTGAACTTAAATCATTTGTCATATGCATCTGATGCACCATATTTACATGAAATAGGAAATAATATATTATTATGTCAATCATATAATCATCAATGACAGTGGATCAGGATTTGTGAGTGTATAAATCGGTCTGTCTCTGCAGGAAGACGCTGATGTGGAGTGGAAGTTTGCTCGTGCTAAACTCTGGTTGTCATATTTCGATGAAGGACGGACGCTGCCTGCCCCGTATAACCTGGTGCCCACCCCAAAATCCTTCTACTATCTGATCATCCGGGTCAAGACCTGCCTTATACGACTGTGTAAGGGTAAAGGTCATCGGCATGAAAACGAGTTTGAGATGGGAATGCTCAATTCACGGCTGAAGGTAAAACATATACTGCACATTAAACGTGACACGTCATATTATATTTTGAACATCATTTGAGTTCTTCATGCGTCGCAGATGTAATTTTTCCTTTAAACTTTAATCCGTCTCACAGCAGATCCGGATGTCTAGTCTGATTGCGTGATGTCTCTCTCGTCTGCAGTTTTGTATCTTCAAAACTGATTTACAGCTGCAGAAATACTTTGTTTAAGATGAAATGTTGTGTTTGCGGTGCTTGGCCTCTGTGAACTTCTGATCAGTATCTCAGAAAATCTGAATATTGTGAAAAGGTTCAGTATTGAAGAAACCTGGTGCCACACTCTAATCAGCTAATTAACTTAAAACACCTTTTAGGTCTTTAAATGGTCTCTCAGTCTAGTTCTGTAGGCTGTGCTATCATGGGGAAGTCTGCTTATTTGACAGTTGTCCAAAAGATGACCATTAGCCAAGTTTCCATACAGTTTTGTTATCGACAAACGGAATATGCATTAAAAAAAATTTGTGAAATATGCTGTCTCCAGCCTGTTTCCATCCAACTGGCTTTTTATCAATAAATTATTGTGCGTGATGACGAAAAAGTGTGCAAGCAATGGGGATGACCGCACCCTGGAGAGGTCCAAGGTCAACGCAGCTGTATACCAGGAGGTTTTAGAGCTCTTCATGCTTCATGCTGCTGACCAACTTTATGGAGATGCAGATTTCATTTTCCAACAGGACTTGGCACCTGCACAGAGTGCCAAAGCTACCAGTACCTGGTTTAAGGGCCATGGTATCCCAATTGTCTAGCAAACTCGCCTGACCTTAACCCCATAGAAAATCTATGTGGTACTTTGAAGAGGAAGAAGCGATATGCCAGACCCAACAATGCAGAAGAGCTGAAGGCCACTATCAGAGCAACCTGGGCTCTTGTAACACCTGAGCAGTGCCACAGACTGATCCACTCCATGCCACTCTGCATTGCTGCAGTAATTCACGCAAAAGGAGCCCCAACTAAGTATTGAGTTCTGTACATGCTCATACTTTTCATGTTCATACTTTTCAGTTGGCAATGATTTCTAAAAATCCTTTCTTTGTATAGGTCTTAAGTAATATACTAGTTTTCTGAGATACTGAATTTGGGGTTTTCAAAATTAAAATAAAATAAACACTTGAAATCAGGGCCAGACTTTAACGCGTTAATTTAGATTGATTAATTAATTACACAAAAATAACACGTAAAGCGCATTTTAATCGCACTTTTTCGCAATTTTTGCACCGCGGAACGTTTCTCACTTGCTGAGTTTCGGCGGACAGATTATACTGGAGCACCAACTAGCGTTTCTAATGTTCTGAATGTACTTGAAAGTAGGTATGCACCGATCCGGATTGGCCGATATGTTTTCGCATTTTGTCAGTAAAGCCGGTCCTGTAATCAGCGGTAAATGCCATCAGGTGTGTGATTTCACATTGAGCCGTTTATACTACACACAGCCGTTGTTCACTGACGAGCTGATAATGAACA
>JAUMHG010000056.1:3747817-3758167 GCA_032359395.1 Enteromius anoplus
TGGTCTGTTGGACTTGGTTGAACAAAAATAAACAATATTTTGTTGCTTAAGCTTATGTATTCAGTCATTATTCAATGCTATACTAAAAATCCATATGAAAAAACTTACTTTTCACTGTTCTCAAGTCAAATATTTATATGATTTATAGGTTAATTTTTTTAATCGAGTCCCGGCCCTACTTGAAATATATCAGTCTGTGTGGAATGAATGTATACATTATACATGTTTCACTGCTTGAATGGAATTAGTGAAATAAATCAACTTCTTGTAGATATTCTAATTATATGACCAGCACCTGTGTATGGGTGATTCTATAAGTGCGGGTACATTTGGTGTCCCCGTCTGTCACTGTCAAACTCTGTTACCAGGGTAGAGTAACACTGCTGACAATAGTGTAACACAATTGACCGTGTTGTATAATTTTTTCCAAAAACTCCACTTGCTGGCTCATATTTATTTGCATGAATATTTTCTTTTTTAGGCTGATCGTCATCGACGAAATCTTAGGAGCCGAGAGGAGAACACTGTCAAGAAACCCATCAAAAACCCCACAAGATATCAGGTGAGAGACTCAACCCATATGAACCTGAAGAGAGTTCATTAAGATCTCTGTATGCAGTCAGTCTGAGTCTACACGCTCTTCCTCCCTCATATCTGTCTGTCTGTCTGTCCAACAGAAGATAATGAAGCGCTTGATCAAGCGCTATGTTTTGAAGGCTCAGGTGGACAGAGAGAATGATGAAGTCAATGAAGGTACAAACCAAGTACATTTACTCTCATTTACATCTAGTCTCTGGTTTTATTTCACCCCAGATTGTCAGCTCAAATCATCTGTCTTGTTGATCACTCAAACTTTCTTGTGGAAAAGTAAAAGGTTTTTGATTATTTACGGTGTGAGTAACTTAAGCTCTGTGTGTGTTAAAGGTGAACTGAAGGAAATAAAACAAGACATCTCCAGTCTGCGCTACGAACTTCTGGAAGAGAAATCTCAGGCCACTGGAGAACTGGCTGACCTCATTCAACAACTCAGCGACAAGTTCGGCAGGAACGCCAAGAAACAACCTTGAGACTGACAGACAGATGGAGAGAGTGATACGGTAGTTTAGGAGCAGTATCTGGACACTTATGAAACTTAAAAATGTCTGAATGTCATTCATTAGATGCAAAATGCATACAGAAGATGCTCAATCATACTGACAGAGGAATGTTTAAAACAGATCTAGTGTTAAAAATAAAGACAGACAGTATCGCATTTGTTTGTTTATGGTTAGTTCAAGATGTTGCTAGTTTAGAGATTATCTGACATCTTAGCCACAGAATTAAAAAAAATTTAAAATATAAATTAGCAATTGTGAAAAAAGTCAGAATTAAGAGAATTGCAAAATTCAAAGACATAACCAACCAGTTTTGAGAAGAAAAGACCAAAAAGACCTATTTTGAGAATAAAGACCAGATATAAACTAAAATGCAGAATTGTTTGATATAAGCTAGCAATTGCGAAGAAAATTCTGAATTTTACATTATATGTATATATATATATGCAGTGAGGTCAATAAGTATTTGATCACCCTGTGATTTTGCAAGTTCTCTTAGTTAGAAATCATGGAGGAGTCTATAATTTTCAGCACAGGTGCATTTTCACTGTGAGAGACAGAATCTAAGAAGAAAAATCCGGAAATCACATTGTATGATTTTTTTAACAATTTATTTGGGAATTACTGTGTCAGATAAATATTTGAAAAAAACATTTTTTTATATTTGGTACAGAAGCCTTTGTTAACAATTACAGAGGACAAACGGTTCCTGTAGTTCTTCACCAGGTTTGCACACACTGCACACACTTCTCCATACAGATCTTCTCTAGATGCTTCCAGCCTCATGCTTCAGTGTAGGAATGGTATTATTGAGATGATACTCATCATTCTTCTTCCTCCAAACACAGCGAATGGAGTTAAGACCAAAATGTTTTACTTTGGTCTCATCTGACCACAGGACTCTCTCCCATAACTCCTCTGGATCATCCAGATGGTCCCTGGTAAACTTCAGACGGGCCTGGACATGGGCTGACTTAAGCAGGGGAACCTTTTTTAAACCATGACGTCTTCGTGTATTACTGATAGTAGCCTTGTAAACGATGGTGCCAGCTCTCTTCACAGCATTGACCAGCTCCTCCCGTGTAGTTCTGGGCTGATTCTTCACTATTCTTAGCATCAATGATACAACACGAGGAGAGATCTTCCGTGGGGCCCCAGTCCGAGGGACATTGACACTCATCATTAGCCTCTTCCATTTTCTGACAATTGCTCCAACAGTTGTTCTTTTTTTACCAAGCTGCTTGATAATTGCCCCGTAGCCCTTTCCAGCTTTGTGAAGGTCTACAATTGTGTCTCTTGTGTCTTTTGACAGCTCTTTGGTTTTGCCCATGTTGCTACTTAGACTTTGGCTGATAGTGGGGTGCACAGGTGTCTTTATGACAGCTAACGTCCTCAAACAGGTGCTATTAATTTATAATCATGAGCAGAGTGTAGCTGGACTATTTAAAAGCAAAATAACAGGTCTATGAGTGTGAGAAATCTGGCTGAAAAGCAAGTGATCAAATACTTATTTGACACAGTAATCAAAAAATCATAGTGTGATTTCTGTATTTTTCTTCTTCTGTCTCTCACAGTGGAAATGCACCTGTGCTGAAAATTGTAGACCCCTCCAAGATTTCTAAGCAAGAGAACTTGCAAAATCACAGGGTGATCAAATACTTATTGACCTCACTGTATATATAAACTGCCTGTTCTGAGAAGAGACAGATATAACCTAGCAATTGCACAAAAAAGAGACAAAGAGAGACACTTGAGATATCTATTTAAGCTTATGCTTTGCAAATCAATTTAGAAAAAAAGGATACAAAATTGCAATATTTTTTTTTTTTTAATTATTATTCTGTAGTGGAAACAAGCTGGACTCAAACATCAACTAAAAATCACCAGATAAGAATAAAGAAAATGAACATTAGTGAATAGATCCTAGATGCACTGATACAGACAAACACTTCATCTAATGAATCACATTCAGATATTTTTAGTGCTAGTTAATATGGGATGTTGTTGCATTAAAGCGAAAAAAAAAAAGAGTAGTGATGCTTTCTGATAATATAAAACAGCTTTAGTTCCTCAGACTGATTCAATTACATCAGTCCAATCAAAATGATTTATCTCAGAGCTAGTTGGTTTGATTGAACTCTTTCTGGAGGAAATGAGCGAACGGGACTGTGATCCATGAATGATGAACTGATGTGAATTCACTCAGATACCGAACATCTTCTAGAGGAGAGAGTGAAAGATGAGAAGAACTGAGAGGAGAGACAAACAGACTAAAAGAGGGTAAAAGGCTCACAGCAGGTATGCAATGCATTCTGGGATTTCGCCTCCCTTAAGAGTCATTTCCTGCCCTGAGATTGTATCTCACGGGAGAGAAACATACAGAGAAAAGGAAAACAGTAGATAAAACACTGTGATGTTGACAGTTATGATATGATTTAATTTTAAATATTTGAAACATTTAATTATGAGTCAGATGAGCAGTAACAGTGGGAAGGTGCGTAAACAGCTTTTTTCCTCTTCACACCGTACAGGCCGTCTAATTAACACACACACACAACAATATTTCACCCAAAGATCAAAAGAGAAAAATATTTTGCACAAACTAATGAGCTTATTTTTAGAACATTTGTGGCAAGTTTGTGGCATTATATTTTCATGACATTAAAGCACATTTCCCTTTAGATTATTATTACTGTAATTTTAATGAATTTTAATTTCTATTATGTATATTCATGTTTTAATTTAACATACTTTACATTTGAAAAAATACAAAATATATATGTATTCAAAATTATTTCATATGTTTTTTTTTAATGTGAAATTATTTATTTTGATGGCACCTGGACAGTTTACATTAAAGATTGTTCAACATATATTATTCATGTCTCAACACATTTTAATATATGTTATATTTGAATGTACAAAATATGATTTCATAATGATTATTTCTTTTCCTTTTGATTTTGATGCACGTTAAACTACCCAGACATGTTCTTGTCAGATTTTGTGAGATTAACCCAAACACACACACACACACACACTACAATATTTGTGGGCTTTTATTGAATTTTATTGATTTTGCCTGTATAAAGCACCTGCTCAAACAGAATAAATTATTTCTCTTTTTTTTTCATAGAAACTGAGTGTAAGAGACAACAAGAGTGTTTATGTACACTTTTAATAGTTTTACAGTAAGACTTTAGATTTATCTGAATGTGTTTTTTGTTTCACTAATGGTAAATTAATTAAATACACTGATATTCAGAATGTGTATTTTTCACTTGTACAAGAAGAAACATAACTGTGCAACATAATTGTGCTATTTATAACTAAAATTAAAAGTTTGAAATGTTCTTAGTTTCAGTTGGTATATATATATATATTTTTGTCAAGTTTGTTCATCTAAAATCTTTCCCTCTACAGTGAATTTAAAAGATTGACATATTAATATTTCATTATTTTCATGTATTAATGTCACAGCCAGTTCTCTTCATATTATTATCATGCAGAAAACAAATGTCAGGAAAAAAAATACATTTTCCCTGGTGCTGTGCTCAAAACATCAGCATGACTAAGATAGATTTGATCTCTTTTTAAAAATGATATTTTTTGTATTACTGAACTGATCTTTATTATATATACTAATTTATTATTTATATAGAGATAAATTGAAGTCAAAACATTCTCTTCTTAATCTTCTTCATTAAACTGGAAGTGTTTTTGTGTGATTCACACATGCATCCAGACTTCAAGAATATTTGTGTAAGGAAAATTAAAAGATGTAGGCATACAATGTGCTATTTATAGCCAAAAATGCAATTTTTATAATGTGCTCCTTTCAGAAATGACCTTTTCATATTGTATCTTTTCAACCGAATTCTCTCTGTGAATATTACCGGCGCGCCATGGAACAGAAGACGAATGTCAGCAAAATTGAAACATGAAATTTCCCCTGATGCTCATCATATTCAGAGCTCGCAGCTGTAAACAGTACATCAGAATCTGCAGACGTGCTGATAAGAAACTCGATTACACAAACAAGCACTAAACAGAAATAAATGTAGTTTTCCACAGGAGGATATGACATAAAACATGAATATTACACAAATGAGCTTCAGGGGTTTGTGTTTATTACTCCGTCCAATGGTGACATTATCCGGCAACTTCCATTATAACCCGTAGGATGAGGTTGTGCGTGTCTCCACGGTAACATCCACATTCCATTAGTGTCACCGCTCAACATATAACGGGCCGACGGATAATATTTGCCATGCTTGAAAATAGTGTCTTCAAGAAGCCATCGCTTGACACCTGCGACAGGTATTTTATCACGCTGGCAGATCGTCTGTGCCAGAAGATATTTACTCTGCCTCTGCCTGCAGTATTAATTACTCTAATTTCGAAATGACAATACATGGCATTCTATTTGGAGCTGTTCACACCTTTGAAATATGGGCACATAGCACCCAGCGAATCTGAGGTGGCCTGATGGTACAAGTTGTAGCTCCCAGAAAAGTCCCAGTTCCCAAGTTGTAGTTATGAGTTCTACGAGGACATGGATGCTTTCTACAAGTTCTCTCATAATCGCGGTAATTACTGCTGCTTGCACGCCATGTCATAATTACCGTAATTCCAAGATGACAACATGTGACATTTTGAGCTTTTCACGTTGTAGGGCATGAGGTCAAATGAATCTGCTGGAGGATACATGTTACATGGTAACGCTTTGAGTTTATTCTTCTCGTTCTTTCTCTTACTGTAAGTAGCTGATATCGCAAAAAATGACTTGCTTTAGCAATGTCAAAGTCAAGTCACCTTAATATACATACAGCACTTTAAACATTGAAGTTTTTGAATGCAGACTGCATATTAAATAGGAAAATAGTGTGTAATAATACAAAAGGGCAACAGTTTTCAGTTAAAGTCAGTAGGTGGATGGAACATTTAACTGCATCCATCTTCGAAACTTGCCCTTTACTTTTACTCATAATGATACGATGGTCAGCATTCAGTGGTGCCATAATGCCGTTTGGATGATTTCAAAATTGAGATTTTTGTCTGCAACTTTTAACGCTGGAGCACTTCTTTCTTCAGGGAAATCTGCGACATCATCGTCCTCCGCCGTCATCGCTGCGTTCGCACACCATGTGTGCTGTCAACCCTCAATGACAGTCACTAGAGCTCGACAGAACATCTGCTGATACGGGCCACACACACACTTACAGATGCCCTCCGAAAGTGAGTCTCTTGATTTCCAAATGATTCAACGATGCTTCGTTCCACTCAATTGAACATTCGGATATTGCCTGGCAACTGTCCAGAGACTGTTCAAAAAGACTTGTGAAAACAGAAAGATATTCTCATAAAAGGGTCTCCGCGGTGCACCTGGAGGTATTGTTTTATTGATTTAAGTTCATGAGGATAAGGAGTATTAAGTGTATTTTTCTTTCTTTCAAGATATTTAATGACAGGGGTTGGACTCATACTTCTACACACGACTAGTAGCACTTCACTGATGGGAAACGAACAGTAGATGTGCATTTGGACAGCAGAGTTCTTTTTGATTTTAAAATAGGCCAAATAATTACAAAGTAAAAGTCTTATTGTGTAGTGCATAAAATACTGGGAAAAATACTCAGAAACACGCACATGTGCATGTTTGGTTTGTATATGTGGAACATTTTATTATAGTTTCATATATTTGTATTGGTTGCTTGCTGTGAAGCGAGAGACAGCACATCTGTCTAGCTGAAAACCCCGTAAACGTTGTAAACGGATGGAAACGATGGGGTCAAACGTCTCATAAAAGGCCAGTATTTATCGAGCACATCTCCAGTGTAAAGTGCTGCTCTTAGACATTGTGTATTGTGACAGCTCCATATCAATGTCCTCCCGTAAACAGGCATTCTGTTCATCGTCACTTTCATTCACACTAGGACAACATGGACAGTCTTTGGGAAGTGCTTAAAACAACTAATTAAAAACCTGTCATCATTTACTCACGCTCAATCAGTTTAGATTTCATTTTTTGGCTTTAAATCTTTTAATTTATTCAGATGTTTTCTAAGCAGAGTTGATTTATTTGCTCAGGTGTGGCTATTTTTAGTTATTAATGGCCTTCTGCAAATCACTCCTGTTGTTTTTTTAAAGACACAAAATCAAATTCGCAGCTTCTTTATCTCCATGGAGATCGTCTCAGCCCTCAGGGAATTTCTGTATGAAATATGCCTTTAATTTCCATTCAGCGTTCCCTGTGAGTGGCAGGATGATTCATCCTTCTGTGGTCTATCAGAAACTGCTTGGTTTTTCTTGTCTGAGCTGCTCGTGGGCAGACATGGCTCGACCCAGCGGGATCGTGGAGGATGAGGAAACCCTTTAGACAGCCTTTTGTCTGTAAATTTGCTCACAGGAGTCTGCGGTAACACACTCGCCTTCTTAATTAAAGTGAATTATTATATTTACAACACTTGCAATATTTATTAGATTCATTAGCCTTAAGGGGAAAACATTCCTTCAAATGAAGACTGTTTTAAACAAATGTGTTATTGTCCTTCATGTGATCTGCCATTTTTGAGTTCTGGACATGAATTTGATCTATAAACAAGCTTCAGAAACTCATTATGGACTGAATACAATTTTATTTTGTGTTGCACAGAAAAATAACAGCATATGGGTTTGGATGAATATGAGGGTGACTGGTACATTTTAGTCAATAATGTGGCATATCTAGTGAAACATGATTCATAATAGCTAATGCATCATATATTATTTACTTGAAATCATCATTCTGTTCTAATATATCAGAAATGAGCGAATAGAAATCACTCATGCCTGCAGATATCACGTCTTTGTCTGAGTCAGGTGTTAAAGGAGGCCAGCCATTAATCATGTGAGGGGCATTTTAACACTGCTGCAGGGGCTCACCTGCTCGCACGTGAGCACTAATACTCACCTCTGTCCACAGGAATCAGCAGCAGATCACGTGGGCTGCATCTAAAATCACATAATACTTCTTCACAGCCATTAAAAAGTGCATACATGAATGAATGTGTGTATGTAATGTACTCCTGATGACCTTCTGCATTTGTGATGTTGTTGTTGTTATGTTACCTACCAGCATGTTCTCCCATGGCGTCATGGGATAGCAAGTGGATGCTGACTTTAGAATCTGTCTGGAAATAGTAGGGCTTTTCTCCTGCTTTATGAATACTGTGATTTTGAACTGTTTACATTAGTAGTTTACATTATGTGTGTTTTCTCATTAAAGAGATAGTTGAAAATTGAAGTAGTAAGAAATCTGTATAAATTTCTTTGTTCTGCCGAAGTATATGAGGGTGAAATATGACCGAATTTTCTTTTTTGAATGAACTATCCCTTTAAAGTCTGCTCATCGCCCCATGGAAGAGGGGGCGGGGCCCGCAGAGTCCATTAGCATTTAAAGCAACAATGACTAGAATGGCTTGAGGAAAAAAGAGCTGTTATTTTTAAGACCTTAACGAATCATATCAACTTGTCTCAAAACACTTAAAGATCTCTTTTCCCTTAATTTTTCCACTGAAATTAATTGAATCAGATTTATGAATCTGGTTTTGATCTTAATTGTATTCTTTTTTTATTGAGTGTTAAACATTTCTCTCCTTCTTCTTCTTCTTTGATGTTAAGATCAGTCAAATATATGTATTAAATGAATGAATGTCTTGAATCAGGTCAATTTTGAGTTATTTTAAAACACATACTATACTATACTTGTAACAGTTATGATATTTATAATCCTTTAAACGGTTAAAATATTTTTTATTTTGTTTTGATCTTATTTTTTGTTTGGAATTATTAGGATTGTTAAAAGTTTCAAGTGTTAAATTGATTTCACATAAACTGAGTTTTGCGTTGAGACATACATGTTTCAGTCGCAGAAACTGAATTTTAGTCATTACATTCCTTGAGATTTTTTATAGAAATTAATTGAATAAATGAATCTGGTTTGGAAATATTAAACAGTGATAAACATAAGATGTATATATATATTGATTGTAGTGTAGACTGCAGCAGAGATTAATTTAAAAATGAGTTGTGTTGTTTTGAGTTGTGGTCAGGGACGGATTTGAAATGAGCTGAATTAGTGAATTAATAAGTAGGCTAGGGTGTTGTTTTGATATTTGGACAAATTATGTTTTCCAGTGCACTACGTGATAGTGATTCATCCTTAAGGGTGCAGGGACATGATGTTTGGATCATAACACATTTTGTTTTTGTGTCCCAGGCGAGGTACAGCAGAGGTTGTTTTGGGACACGCTGCTGAATACTAAACAGCCTAAATCCCGTTTCAGCTGCAGCGACACATTCAAACGGTGACCTAACGATATAAAACAGGAAATAAACACGGGCATGGCTCCAGGAGGGGGACCTGAAGGCTCAGGGTGCATGACATCTCGCCTGGCGTGTGTCCAGACGTCTTCAGGGAGCTGCTAAGGAAGAAGAGGAGAGGAAGAGGCAGGCGAGTGTGACATTGTGAGATGATGCCACCCTCTGGGGGCGTCACATGAATGCGGTGGCATGACTGACGCTGGCACGGGTTTGTGGTCTGTGTATGTGCCTGGCTCCTTCATTTAATTTATTTATTTATGCATTAAAAACACGTGCCAGCGCTGCAGTCTCTCCCCGGAGGAACATTAAATTGCTCAGAGCTTTCCCTTTTAGAGTTCAAGAGTTCCCAAGGAGGTTTCGTTCAAATATCAACTTTGTCTCAGTTCCAAATAATTGGTATTGCTATAAATTAAAAGTCGATCAGCATTGATCACTTGATCTTTGAAGAATTTGATGAAAAAATGCTTTAGTCCGTATGTACACTGCTCAAAAAAACACTAAAACAACACATCCTAGATCTGAATGAAATATTGTTATTAATTATTGTTTTCTTTACATAGTTGAATGTGCTGACAACAAAACCATACAAAAATGATCAATGGAAATCAATTTTATTAACCCATGAAGGTCTGGATTTGTAGTCACCTCAAAATTAAAGTGGCAAAACGTCTAGGTTACTAATGTAACCCACGTTCCCTGAAGGAGGGAACGGAGACGTTACATATGGGATCTCGCATGAGAGACCGTTCGTCTTCAAGTCTTTGAAAAAAGGCCAATGAATATTGGCATGCAATAATTACAGCCAGGACAGAGTAATGTAAAGAGATTCAAACATGGATTTTGAAGGGAATGCACTATATCGATAAGATATGGATATAAGTGAAGGGAAACA
>JAUMHG010000056.1:3758267-3783541 GCA_032359395.1 Enteromius anoplus
ATATAAATAATACAAATAAATGATTTTATTTATATATATATAATATATATTGTTAAGGCTAATTTCAACATTGCACATGCATAATTAAAATCAAAAGTCAGGTTTAACATTATCTAATACACTGAGCTAACATGAACTAATGTTAACAAAAATGAAAAAATACTGTAATAAATGTATTGTCCATTGTTTGTTCTTGTTATATTAACTAATAAGTGTTACCAAAAATGACATACATTTTTTAATGAACTCTTCTACTCTGGTTTGTTAACTTAGGAAATGTTCCTTTTGGACTTTCTGTCAGCATGGTTCAATTTGTGTCTGGGATATGAATGGCTAACTTTGAGTTTTTCTAGTTTACTGTAATGCTGACAGATGCTGAAGATAAGAAATGGCTCAAATAGACTCCATTCAACAGGATTCACTGCCTTCAAATTCTGATCACAATCACAACCCTGTCACATGGACTGACAGAAGCTACCAAAGCCTGTCTGTCCAGGTGATGGAGGAGAGACATTTTGAGGGTGTTTTCTTCAGAAATCTGAGTGTTAAACGTTAATCCTGTATTCCTCTCTTCACCAGTGAAGCTCTGACGTCCAGAAAACATGACATGGGTCAGAGTTAGCGCCTGTTTCTGTTTACGAGCCTTTACCTCACATGCCAGAGCACAAGAAGAGAAAGAACACTTATTCTTAGAAGAATAAGTGTTTGTAGCTCTTTAAAATCAGATCACATTCTCACATGTCACGTGATGTAACTGGGATGCAGTCTGGGAAACTCCTCTGAACCCCTCCGCTCGTAAAACAACAATGCATTTCACTGAAGTGTGTGCTTTAGGAGCGCAGGGCCTTTGCCTTCACTTCATGATGGAAAGAAACTTATTTTAGTGATTATTAGGGGTGTTTGCCAAGGCAAGGTGTTGCTCGTGTTTAGTTAGTTGACAGGAAGTGCAGCTGAGGTGACTGAGCCACGCAATGTTGAGAGAGATTCATGGGAAACGGAAGTACAGAAATGAACTGAAAGTAAATAATAAAGAAAATGTGAAATTTGTAGAAATGCAGGGAAGAGAGAATATAAACTGGACTGTTTTGTTGGTGTCTGTAAAAGTGGGCTCTTCTGCTCACTGAGCCTGCGTTTATTTGATAAAAAAAAAAAAGAGATATAGGAATATTGTGAAATATAATTGAAATTTAAAATAACTGTTTCCTATTTTAATAATTTATTCTAGCTAATGCAAAGTTGATTTTTTTTAAAATTTCATTTATTTATTCTCAAACTCCAGTCTTCAGTGTCACATGAAAAATTGTCCTGCTGCATTTAAAATTTTTCTGAATTCTCTGAATCATTTACATTTGATTGTAAATGCCTGCTGTGACTTTTAAACGATTTAATGCATCCTTGCTGAATAAAAACCTGGGTAGATGGATTGAGTGTTGGATGGATAGATGGATGGATTGATTGATTGATTTGATGGAAAGATAGATTGATTGATGGATTGATAGATCAAGAGTCAGTTGGTTTGATGGACGGACATGGATGGACTGATTGAGAAATGGGTGGATAGATTGATATGGATGGATGGATAGATGGGCTAATTGAGAGTGGGATTGATGGATGGATGGACAAATGGATAGATTGAAAGATGGACCAATTGAGAGTTGGGCAGATGGATGCATGGATAGATAGGTTGAAAAATGGATCAATTGAGAGATGGGTAGATGGATAGATTGATGTGGATGGATGGATAGATTGAGAGATGGACTGATTGAGAAATTGGTGGAAAGATTGAGATGTACAAATGAAGAGATGCATGGATGGATGGATTGATTGTTTGATGGATAGATGGATTGATGGAAGGAAAGATAGATTAATGGATTGATAGATCAAGAGTCAGTTGGTTTGATGGATAGACATGGATGGATTGATTGAGAAATAGATGGATTGATAGATGCTATAGATGACAGATTGATTGAGAGATGGATAGATTGATGTGAATGGATGGATGGATGGATGGATCGAGAGATGGACCAATTGAGAAATGGGTGGATGGATTGATATGGATAGATGGGCTAATTGAGAGTTGGGTGGACGGATAGATTGACATGGATGGATGGACAAATGGATAGATTGAAAGATGGACCAATTGAGATATGGGTAGATGGATAGATTGATTTGGTCAGATGGACTGATTGAGAGATGGGTGGGTGGATGGATGGATAGATTGAAAAGATTTATCAATTGAGAGATGGATGGATGGATAAATTGGTTTGGACAGATGGAGTGATGGAGAGATGGGTGGATGGGTAGACAGACAGAGCAATCAGACGCTGTAGGCCTGGGTCTGTGTTTATGGTTGAGTTGCAGTAATGCAGATTGTCTGCTGACTCACTTTCGCGTGTGTTTGATGTTTGTTCGTGTTTTCTTAGAGATGCGGCTTTGCGAAGTGTCAGGAAGTAACGGTTATAACGACAGGAAGTCTTTGCCCTTTCACTCTTACTCTTGTAGTGTTATGTCATAAAAGGAGATCAGGGTTTGCTTATTTAAACAAATTGAGATATATATACAGCCAGGAAGCTGCAGCATTTGCTGAGTGATTGGAGGATGAGAAACAGAACAGAAACGACTTCAGCCAATCACAGGCTCTGAAATGATGTAATACAATGTTGTGGGTTTTGAAGAGCACCTCTGCAGCTGAATCATTAAGAAAGTGAGCTTAGTGTAAATGAGAGTCATTTGTGGAAAAATAATAGGCATGTCATATAAATTAGTGTTGTCGTAGGAAGAGAGATTTATTCATTAAGCAAGCTAAAGGCTCTTTTATAATTGTACAAACATTCACCTTCAGCTCCTGCCTAATGTGTCTTTGTGCTGTCAAACCTTTAGAAAACCTTAGAAAAACATTTTTTTGAAACATTTCACTTGCTGGACTGGAGCAAGTTTTTCTTTCAAAAATTGTGAATATCAAATATGACGATCAGGCTTTTGAGGTGCTCAGTAATGCTCAATGATAACATGCATGCCACGTGTCAGAATGTAAATAGTTCCATAAAAAAAAAAAAAATAAAACATGGATATAGAAATCTATGAGAGGAGCTCACTAACATTGGTCATTGAGGTGCGTGTTTGTGTGTCTGTCTCTGGTCAGTGGAATGTGTTCGGTTCAAGCTGAATGGATTAAATCAGGCTGCTGAACTTGTCGTGTGTGTGAGGTATTTAAATAGGTTGTGAGTCACTGGATTAGATTCTGTGGTTCAGACGCAGGTGCACAGATACGTGTGTGTGTGTGATTTATTCTGTAGGTGTGCTGAGGTGTGTGGTTCAGTAATTAGTCAATCATGCAGGTTAACAATGAAATTTCTGTTCGGTTCTTAATGACACGTGGATATCTGTGAAGCAGAGGCATGTGGGATGTTTATGTGACAGTTTGGAATGTGTGAGTGTTTTCTTGTTTAATGTTTGAATCTTTGATGGCTACAAACTTGTCTCTGAAATTCGCTAATAAAGGAAAAACTAATTTGTTATTAAACTATTATACAAATATATCATATTATATTTGGTTATGTATAAGTAATAGACTATATCTGCACATCTCTGTAGAGTGCGTGTGGCAGCAGTGAAATTCCCTTTGACCTGCAATCTCTCATTAACAGACAGATTAATCTGTCTAATCTCTCTCTCACACACTGACAGGTGTATTAGGTGGAGTGTGTGAACGTCTGTGATTGTTTGGCTGTTTGGTGTGTCTGTAGAGTTTCATTTGTTGTTGACTTACTGAATGTGAATCAAACTCTGATTAATGGAGCCAAGTGTGACCTTTGTGCTTCTTGCTTCAACACACACACACACACACTGTTTGAATGGCTTTCTGTGTGAGTTTTAACCCAGCAGATTTTCTGTATTGATGAGACACACAGCTTGCAAACACGTGCAGAATATTAAGTGTTTGTGTCAGTGCTGGTGAAGCTACTTTAAACTGCCGTTTAACAAAATACATGCTTGCATGCTAAAAATGACAATTTCTCACCCTCATGTCGTTCCAAAGCTATAAGACATTTGTCGATATGGCTAAAAACTGTATCCTGATATCAGTATTTCAGATCGGTCGATATTGAGAATTATTGATATTTTTATGACCCATTTAAAATATGGACCTGGAGAAAAATATATATTACATTTCAACATTTTTGTGGTGTTAGTTGTAACTAAGACAGCAAGCCCCGCCCCACGACTGACAAAAACAACAGTGTTTGCGCACGCAGGCTCAGCATCGTGATGTCCATCGGCGATGGATGACGGCATCGTCTATCGACCCAACCCTAGTTCCAGTAAGAACTTTTCGCAATGCGCATGCACGACTGAACGAATCACTCCCCGAGATGAATCGTTCTTCCCAAGTCACATTATTTTGATTCGTTCAAAATGAACGAATCGTTCACGAACGACCCATCACAGGCCGACGAAGAACAAAAAATATCGAACACATTTTTTATTGATATCGATCATTGCGATACATTTCGTTCTCGTTTTATCGCCCAGCCCTATTTTTGAAGATATCAGAGAGCCATCTGACCCTCCATAGACAGCAATAAAACTGAAATGATCCAGATCAGAATTTTTCAGAAATGGCATACCGTCGCTCAGCCTTTTCAATCTTTTTAAAACGAAAAAGAACTTAAGTTGAAGTAAATCAGGGCCTTAAGACCTCCGTTCATCTTCAGAACTTAAAAGAAGATATTTTTGATGAATTCTGAGAGTTCCCATAAACAGCAATTTAGTTAACATGATCTACATTCAGAAACGTGAATCCGTGACGTCATTTTACGATTCACAAGAATACTTCTTGAATGCAAACAAGTGTTGTATTGTTTGCATCATCATGAAAATAACAGTTTTTCCCAGAAAAGATGGTATTTCAGCTGGTGAATATAATAATATCACAGTGCTCAGAGGAACAATCTGTTTAACTCAAGTGTGGTGTGAACAACAACACTTCTCAGCTGTGAATGTGAACCGCAACATCTGATGCACTGAAAGCATAGTGTTTCTGTTCCTAGCTGTCATTCATTTGAGAGCAAACACACACATGCTCACACATTTGATCATGTGTCAGTTTGATTTTGCTGAAGCTCAAGGAACGCCCTGAGTCTGAATGTTCTGAAAGAAAAGACAAGTTTAAATATTGGATTTGAGTTTTTTTGGTCGTGTAATACGGAATGAGATCGTTTGACTTAAAAAGGTTCCTTTGTTTTCATTGCTAGCCATTACCACAAGCTCTTTCCCTCACACTCATGTGACTGTTTGTCCCTGTTGGTCAGCAGTTGGTCATTATGTGGATATTATTGAATTATATGCATCTGACATCACTTCCTTTTCCTGTCACTGACAACAGAGGGAATTTTGTCTCATTTTCACTCTTATCAAACGGATCAAGCTCATGTTCTCCTTTTATTTTTAGCCTGGCTGGTCCAGGATTATTATAGTCAACTGAAACTAAAACCATAAAAGATTTAATTAATAACACACCCAAAAACAAAAAAACAAAAAAAAAAAAAATTTACAAATAAAAAAAAAAAAAAAAAAAAAAAAGTTTTGTTTCGGTTCGTTATATTAATATATTGTGTTGAGTCTTTCTAATTTTTAATTACCGCTGCTTTTTTTTTTGTATTTAAATTGTATTGCGCCGCCTTCATGTCTCATTGTTGAATTCATCGTGTTTGTTGTCCTGGTAACCTCATTACCCCATGTTTCAGTTAGCATCTTGGGGTGACAGGAAGTATTGTTTGTTTGGATTTGAAGGAATTGGTTTGTGCTATTGTCTAAGTGAAAGGTCTTGAATGAGGTCCTGTCATCAGAAGCTCCTCGCCGAGGGTCAGTCTATTGTCAGTGTGTGTGTGTAGCAGGTGCTTATTCACGCGTGTAACTGTTCCTCTGTGTCCAGCCAAGCGTTATCACAGAAAGCATGTTACTGTGAGCAGAGGAAGCAGACTAATTTAGCTTAAAGGACTTCCTGTTGACATGTCGAGTCACTCAAACTGTTAGTCTGCTGTACAGTTATTATGAAGTGTCAGTCAGTCTTGTTCTCTTCTTTAGTATTGTTTCTCTTATCATCATTCTCTGCGATGTGTCTAACTGACAGACTGTGATGCGGAATCTGATGTGTCAAGGTCATATTTATCCACACACACACATCAGATTCACCCTTACAGATCATTATCCATGACAAGAAATTAATGCTTTTATTCATCAAAAGCCACTTAAATTGATCAAAACTAACAGTAAGCAATACATTTATAATGTTACGAAACATTTTTATTTCAAATAAATCCTGTTATTTTAGACGTTCTGCTCATCAAAGGATCCTAAACGTATAAAAGTATCATTGATTCTCTCACAATTGACTCCGTTTTTGCATCATTTGGATAGTTTTTGGATATTTTGGAAGACTGGAGTTAAATATAATACAAAATATTCACATAGAAAACGGTTATTTTGCATATAATTAAGTGATTTGTATTTATTTGTTTGTTTGTTTTGTACTGCAGTGTAGAGAAACATGGGAATGATTTTGTGACATTCACTGTATTTGAGTTTATACTGAGATCAGTAACATCAGATTAGGGGACAAATTCAACTTTATGACCTATTAAATCATTCTCCTGCTGTTTTGTTCCCTATATAGACTGAAACAATGCTCTGCTAGTGTGTGTGTGTGTTCTTAATGCAGCTTTTGCATGTGTGTCTTTCTTTGTGACACTTCCTGTGAGCACTTTGTGCAGGAAGTGGTTTGTCACACTTTAAACGGGTGTGTCTGGTGGGGCCCGAATTATGACATCATTTCAACACACACACACATACACGCACGCAGACACACACTCCCCAAGCTTCAGTTGGCAAACCGAAATGGACATTTGTCTCCATGGAAACCAAGCAGGCGAAATCACACACACACACACACACACACACACACACACAAGAATGCTCATATCTGTGTCTATTTTTAGAAGGGAATGAGAAATACAGGTGCTTTCACACACACACGCGCACCTTAAACCTGTATAAATCTGCGTGTGTGTGTATTTGGGACTCGATTATATTAATTTAGTGAATTAGGTCATTAAGATGACACTGATGAATGTTCTGGGTTCATATGTAAAGTGCGTCAGAAGACTTTTAATAGTCTGGGAATAATTCAGTTCTGTTCGGTTGCAGATTTTGATCAGTTCTTGCTCTCACCATATGTGTGTGTGACTGTTTATATTGGGTGTGGGTGTGTTTGGGTGATTTTGTGGGTGTAGCTGTAAAGAATTAACTGTTCATTGAGTTTGAGTGTGTTTCTGAGTAACTGAGATATTCAGTCATATTTTAAAGCATGTGTCTGAACACACACACACACACACACACATCTGAGTATCAGAGAGCAGGAGGAAAGAGGTTGAGTGAGTTTTGGGATGATGGTTAATCCACAAGTTTACATAAAGTTTCTGACTGCTGCTGAAGTCAGTGGACAGTTGGCATTCGGTTTATCATAAAAAAAAAAAATTTTTTTTTTCTTTTATGTAATATTTGTTATGTTTTTGAAGTATCTTAGTATTGTACTGTAGTATATGTCTTTGTAGTATTTTATTTTATATTTATTTATTTTTTTATTTTTTTATTTTTGACCATATCAACCACATTGGCAGTATCATGTGGCATTTCAATTGATATTTAGTGATATTTTTATACTTCTTTATCTCTCCGAGGCGATATGAGTATTTCATCTACACATACCTGTGACAAATGTTATCCACATTCCTTTGGCACAGGTTATGTGATCCCTGCTGGTTGTGTTTTGTGAGGTCAAAGGTCGCGTCTTTTACCGCATTCCATGCTCTCGCTAACAGATACTCAAGTAACATCCCGAGAATCTGCGTTGTTTTGATTGGGCACCATAGTAACGCTTGCTTTTAAGCAGGTGACTTGATTTCCCGGGAACAGGAAGTGAAGCGCTGATGTTTATTCGCTGAACTGCTCTGCCCTCCTGTGGCAGGATTATGTTTGTTTTTCCCCTTCCAGATCATGTAGTCTGTGATCAAAAGCAGCAGTTTCTAGTTTTTAGAAAATGTGAAATGAAAACGTCTTTAATTAAAAATGTGTCTTTCTCAAATTCAATAATATAAAAATTCTATTCTATTAATATAGTTGTGAAATAGATTCTGATTAGTTTATGGCCAAGGATGCCTTTTCTTTTCTGATTCTTTCCCTGCTCTTTCTCTTCCACCTGTTTCTCTGTGTGTGTGTTTTGTTGTCTTTCTCTGTATTTAGTATTGGTTTTTCTCTTTGCTGTACAGACTCTCAAACGGCTGATTCCTGATGAGGTAGGTGCACACGTGTGTTTTCTGTGTGTTTTTAACACTCCTTCCCATCTCTTTCACCTCGCCACTGACGTCATCACTGACCACTGTCTCCTTTAACCCTTCACCCCCACCATGTGTCTCGCATCCGCCGTCACCTCTCTGATCACAGCTGACCTCAGATCAGTGTTCGTGTGTCCCAGAAGCTGATCTGATGTCAGCGTTCAGTGACTCTCTTACACACACACACACACACTCCTGTCACTGCGAGAGGAAGTGTGTGACGTCACTCATGAACAGTGTTGGGAGTAACATGTTAAAAAAGTAATACATTACAGTAAGATACTACTTTTTCCTGTAACGCAGTGGTGTTAGGCATTACTAATCATGTTTCAGTAATATTTTATTCGGTACATGTTCACTTTTAGCCAAGACTTTTATTGTTCAAAAAACAGCAAGACACAGCAAGATGCCGCAAGTCAGCTCTATTTTCTGTTCGTGGCCAGTTATTATCCATGTGTGGTGCACAGAACAGCTTCTAATATATATGTGTAGAGCGATTATTTTAATTCATCTCGCTCTCGCTGGAGTAACCTTGTATGTGTGACGTGGACAAGTGAAGGCGTATTTAGGGCAGGTTTTACAGGAGTGTCGCGAGGAAAGGGTGCACTGACAATATCTTGAACAGGAGCGCTTTCCAAAAAAAAAAAAAAAAAAGTAATATTGTAATGCAAGGTTTAAATAACAGTAACAGATAATATTTAATGTATTACAGTTTGGAAACAAGTTGCACAACACTGCTCATGAATGGATCACGCTCACATGTGTGTTTGTGTTTGTGTTTGTCTGAAGAGTTTTGAGTCATGATTTTTCAGCAGGTCAAGTTGAAATTTTGCTAAAATGCTTCTTTCCTCTCTGTGGATCCATATTTGTGTCTAGCAGAATCAAGTAATGAGGAGAAGAAAAGATTTCTATAATACACACAAGGTTTAATAAGAGAGCAGCTGCTAAGAATATAATTAAGCAGCATTAATAGAAGTTCAGAAATACACTTTTGGAATGAGTGCTGTCAAACAATTAATCATGCATAATCGCATCCAAAATATGTTTTTGTTTATATAATGTGTGTTGTGTATATTTATTATTTATATAAATACACACACATATAGAATGTATTTATTGTGTATAATATTCACAATTTGTTAAGCAAATTTATATTGTAAATAAATATTTAATTATCTTTAATAATAAAAAAAAATATATATATATAATATACATCCATCCATGTGTGTGGATTTACATATAGCCTACATTATAAATATGCACAGTACACACACACATATTATGTAAACAAAAACTTTCATTTTGAATGCGATAAATCACTATTAATCATTTGACGGCACTATTTAATTTTCAAAATTAATATTGACCCAGTCAGACTAATACAAAAAGTAATATTTTTTTGCTTATTTTTACTAACTTACTAATATTGTTAGATAAAACGCATTATTTGCCCCGGTTCAAATGGTTATTTGCATCAACATATTTTGCAGATTTGTTAATTTGATATTTTCGTTTAAATGAATATTGATGCAATGTAAAATATAAAAAAAAAATACTACTTAAAAAATTTTAATAATGAAGAGGAGAAAAAAAAAAATATATATAAATATATATATATATATATCACTAAATTATATATACATATATATATATATATATATGGCCTCCATTAATATTGGCACGCTTGGTAAATCTGAGCAAAGGTGGCTGTGAAAATAAATTTGCATTGTTTATCCTTCTGTTCTTTTATTCAAAAATTCACAAAACTCTAACCTGTCATTAAAGTAAGATAAAGAAAACAAATCATGATGAAATAAAGGTTTTTCTCCAAAACATGTCGGCACCCAGTTATTGCTACTTCCTTTTCCCAAGATAATGGCTTGTTTTCTCCTGTAACGCCTGGAGAGTTTGGAGAACACCTGATAAGAGAAAAGAGAGCACTCTTTCATGCCGAATCACTCCAGATTCTTCAGAATACCAGCTCCTCTTTAGTTCACCTCATTTTCTGCAGGGTTCAGGTCAGAGGAGTGGGACAGCCAGTGTCAGTGACTAATTCTTGTGTTTGGATTATTGTCCCAGTGGAAGACACAACCATGGCCCATTATAAGATTTCTAACAGAGTCAGTGAATTATTGATTTGTTATCTGCTGGTATTTGATATAATGATGCCACGTGTCTAAACAAGATGTCCAGGACCTCCAGCAGAAATATAGACCCACAGCATCAAAAACACAGCAGTCTACTTCATTGTACACATGGAGTATTTTTTATCCCTGTGTTCACCAAACCCATCTTGAGTGTTTGCTTTTAAAAAGCTCATTTTTTAGTTTCATCTGATCATAGAAGCTGGAGATGAGCGAGGAAAATTTTTTCTCAAACCCCCTGAACAACATGTGCTGATGTAGGTGCTGTTTGACGATTAAAGGAAAACTTACTATTTTCTGCAGTTCTCCAGCTGGGATCCTTGGAGAGTCTTTAGCCAGTCAAACTCTACTCCTCACCATGTATTAGGATGATAGAGACACACATAATCTTCCAGGCAGCTTCCTAACATTTATATTGATTGGGAATTCTTAATTATTTCCCCTGATGGTGGGAATGGTCATTTTCACAGCTCTAGCTCTTTTCTTAAAGCCACTTCACTAATTGGTGAAGCTCAATTATGTTTTGCTGCACATCATGAATATATGATTTGTTTTTTCTCATTGTGTTGATGGGCCTTGTTTTCCCTCCTATATATATATATATTTCTGTGAACTAAGAAACCATGGCTGGATAATTTCATGTCCATAATCACCCTGGAGTGCTCAAAATTGTGAATATGAATGGGAATATACTTTACTCATTAAAAAAAATTAGGGGTGCCAATAATTGTTGTCAACATGTATTAGACAAAAACATTTATTTCATCACAAGAATTTCTCCCTATTTTCAATAGTTTTACTTAATGATAGGTTAGAATTTTGTGAATTTTATGAATGAAAGATCAAAAGGATATATATATATATACATATAAAATTATTCAAATTATTCAGTCAATCAAAGGAATTAACCAAAATGCTTTTTAAATTGAAAAGAGGTTCATAAACATCTTAGAAATTTGTAAATCAAGAAGTTTGTTGAAAAGGACTCTGATACTTTGCATAAAAAAAAAATAAACAAGCAAAATAGTAGGTGGTCTGCTTTTTATGATCAGCTATAATAAAGATATATATGATGAATGGCGAGACAAAGCAACTTCTGTGGTTTTGTATTGAATGTGATGAAGAATGTGTGTGAGAGTATGTCAGATGTTTCTGCTGCTTTACTCTTGTCTTGACTTGACAAAGTTCTTCAGAAGAGCTGTGTTTCAGGACTGGAATTTCCTTAAGTTCCTTTTGTTTTTGTTGATTGACAGACTTGATGAGATAAAAATATAAAGACAATTAAAAATGTAGATGGTATCAGTTTATTGACCCAGCAGAGGGTCTTCTGTCAATTAAACAGTTCAGAATGAAATACTAGCATGCTATTTACTGCACAGTGTGCACTGCAGGTCAGATCTGCATTCTGGGATTTAGTAAGTTATGTTCTACGGCTTTGCCAAATGCAGTTTGGAAACTCATAAATTGTGCATGTAGGATGTTAGTGTGTCATTGTGATCATGCATTGATTAACAAGATGTTCATCCAGTGTGTTTTTGGTGTGTTCTGAGTATTGACCTGTGACCTTTGACCCTGTGTCAGCTGGAGCGCTTCACCAGCATGAGGACGAAGAAAGAGAAGTCAGGCGCGACGGGAAACAGACACTCGTCAGCCACCCAGTATGAAGTGCCGTCCCATAGTGCCTCACTGAACGAGCTGCCAGATGAGTCTGTGCTGGAGCTGTTCGAGCAGATGCTGGTGAGTGTGTGTTTGTACCCAAGTGTGGCTAACCTGACAAACCTCATTTTGGGCACACTTCTCATTTGTAAAACAGGTAAATACTTAATACTAAAAAATACAGAAATGTTTTCTGTGAGGCTAATGGTTTGTAATAGGTCATAGTACCTAGTAATGAATTATTATTATAGTTATTTTGATTAGCTTAAACAATAACAGCTATAAAAAAAAAATACAGCCATAATAACAGAAAACACAATAAAGACATGGCATAGTAGTTTTAAAATATAATAGTTTTATGCTAAAAGTAAATTCATGAGACAATAATAAATTATATTAATAAAGGTATATTATAAACATTAAAAAACATTAACACTAATGGTATTAAAAGTAGCATAATAATATATTTAGTTCATTAAAAAATGATTTTTTTTGTTTGGGTCTGTTTATTTATTTAAAATATAACGACCCAAAATGAAAATGTTGATATGAATTAAAAGCAGAATTTACCCTTTACAATCTTTTCTCTCTGTCTGTAGGTGGATATGAATCTGAATGAGGAGAAGCAGCGGCCGCTGAGGCAGAAGGATATCATCATCAAGAGAGAGATGGTGTCTCAGTACCTGCACACCTCCAATGCTGTAAGAACACGCCACATCTGTCCGCCTGTCAAAGTCAACACATCTGCTCTAAAAACACACACATTGTTAAACCTCACAGACGTTCTGTCTGAATCTGGATCCGTCAGTGAGTCTCAGAGGTGTCGAACGTGATCAGGTGCTCTTCCTGTGGTGGTTTCATGCTCTTCCTGTCACACCCACAGGATGTGGTTCAGATTTCTCTACAGATGTCAGAGAGGACACTGCTGATCTGGATCACCCTCCGCTTTCTTAGTGCTGCCACTATTTAATCATTTCAGCGGTGTGATATTGACCCAGTCAGACCCACACAAATAAATTAAGGCCACATTTATTTGAAAGTGTACTTTTAGTTCAGTTTGAAATACGATATTTGAAGTAGAAATATGAAATGCGCTATAAATATGTGTGTGTTCGAACGGCAGTGTCTGATGAAGGGCAATAGTGTCCATAGTTTCATTTAAAGTGACAGTAAAACCATAAATGTTATAAAGCATTACTATTATAATTAAATGCTGTTCTTTTGTACTTTCAATCCTGTCAATGTTTAGAAAAATATGACCACTGTTTTCAGCACTGTTAATAATCAGAAATGCATTTAGCTTCTTCTAAATGCATGGCATGTAAAGGTTTGATATACTTCAAACAAACTTGAAGAATGAACTGATACAACGTCATTTCAAACAAAATCAGGCCAAAAAGAGGTTGGTTTTGAGTTCTTTTCGGCAGTTCAAGCAGTTTTTAGAGTTTGTTTCGTTCCTAAACACCTTTGGGTTACTATTAGTCCAAAGCAATTACGTTTGAAAATCGCCTTTTGATGCATGTTTTTTCTTTTTCCATCTAGAAGAGGTCAGGCAAGTTAGCAATATCCCCAAGTCACTAATATAAACACACTAGAGTGTCGAATAGCTGAGCTGCCACAACTGTCTTAATATATCCGCACCTGTACGATCGCTCGTGGAGAGAATTTAAAGATTCAGAGAAAGCATTTCATTCCTAAAAAGAAAGTGCAATGAAGCTTGTGTCAACGACCCAGAGTTCTCACAAAAGGTGACGCAGAGAAGGATCAGTTGCAATTAAATTAAGGGCACAATTAATCAAATTTCTAATTGCAATTACAATTATGGGTGGTACAGTTACATAATCTGTACGTTATTCTTTGTTGTTTTTTTTTACTTTGTACAGGTTATCTATTTATATTAAAAATAAGGGTTTTTACATTATTTTAATTATATTTTTAGTTTAACATTATAATAGCATCCATATTTTTGCGTTTATAATATATATATTTTATAAACTAAACTAATCCAATAAATAGTTGCCATTTTTAAGGAATTGAAAAGCGTTTCATTTTTTTTCTCAAGTTGCTTAAAATAATATAATTTATTGTAAATTGTGTGAATCGTAATTACTAATCGCAATTACAGTTAAATAAGTAAATAATTGACAATTTGGCATGTTTGATGTAATCTCTCTATTAGCAAGTATCAAATACATGTTTCATCGTTGTTCTTACAGTAAGCGGCGTTTAATACAATAACTGAAATGCCAAACAAACATACAATAATAAACCTTTGTTTTTATCAAATCATGACACCACATAAAATATAAAAAGGTGTAATAATTTGTGCAGTTTAACCAAACAAATGAGCACTAATAAATGAAATAACAAACAGGTTTGGGTAATTGAGATGACTCCATTCGAAAGTTTTCTGCCTATGAGCCATTAGAGGACTGGAATGGAATGGAATGGTTCTATTGTATTGCAAATATGATACTTGCCTCTGAACTGCTGTTAAGAATATAGTATGTCGTGCCTTTAATGTGCAGTATGAGGCTTTGCAGCATCTTTACCGGAGAGTGATCGTCGCTGAACTCTTTTGACCCTCTGTGTGTTTTAGGGTAAAAGTCAGAAGGAGAGCTCAAAGTCAGCACTGATATACATCCAGGAGCTGAAGACCGATCTGAGAGACACACAGTTACTGAGCTGCTTGGAGTCACTGCGTGTGTCATTAAACAACAACCCTGTCAGGTACACACACACACACACACACTTACAGCGAAGTGTTTCTGTGTCAGATATCAGCTAATCATTGTGTGTGTGTGTGTGGTTTCAGTTGGGTCCAGACGTTTGGAGCTGAGGGTTTGGCTTTGCTTCTGACGTTCCTCAGGAAACTTCAAGATGAGAAAGATGAACCTTTGTATGACATAAATAATACACACACACTTTCTAGAAGTATATTAGTATCTTGATTCTGTATTGAGAGAAGGTCTTTAAGAAAACAATATTTCATTCACGTTCAGAGCTGTAATATAATTGTAATTATTGTCACGACTGCAGTGTCCGTTTAGACACACGACCCTGTAAATCCTGACATATGTAATAATAGTAATTCTTTTAATTGTAATGGTTTATTGAAGTAATATAAACAAAGTGTTATATGGTTGAGTATCTTATTTGAAACATCAGGCTTTTATGACTGTAGTCTGATATAGTGAGAATATGGAAAAACAGCTTGTTTTTATCATTAAGGAAAAACATGTGCAAATGCTGAAATTTGTGTGGACAAAGAGTTTACAGTTCTGATTGTAAATCTGGGAGATCTTTTTAACAGTATAGCATGTACTTGCATAAAATGATATCAATATCTTTTTATGATGATATTCAAATGCTTAGTTTGATGATCACAACATAATGCAATGCAATATGATTATTAAAAAAAAGTTCAAAAGCCCAGTGGTCACATTTGATAGTCACTGTTTGGACTATCAAGTAAAGTTGCGACTTAAGCAACAGCAGAGTTTTAATCACGTTGATCATTTAGAGGCTTCAGAAATGTGCTTATTATATATAATACAGTAGTATTTACAAGGTTAATAGTTTTTATTCTAATATATTAGATGAATGTATTGACCGATTAGCATCCAGGGTCACAATAATCCATGTTATATACTAATGCACCTCAAAGATGTGACCCTGTGTTTCACAGGAATGCTGGGATCGGTGTAAAATGTCAACATGAGATCATTCGATGTCTCAAAGCGTTCATGAACAACAAGGTGAGAGCAGTTCTGAGCTCGTGCTGTAATATAGACTGTGGAAACCGTTATTAATGTCTCTGTCTCTCTCAGCACGGTCTCAAAGCCATGCTGACGTCAGAGGAAGGAATCACTCTCCTCGTCCGATCCATCAATCCAAAAGTCCCGCACATGATGGTGGATGTAGTCAAACTGCTGTCTGCCATCTGTATCCTCGAGCATCCAGGAAACACGTGAGTGTGAAGCTGAAGCTGTGTGCACATGTTCAATAGCCATATATATATATACACTTATATACATATACTTACTTATTATGACACATAAGTAAAGCAAAAGTCATATGTACTAGTTAGTTAATAGTGAGAATTGGACCAGAATAATTTATTTAGTTACATGAAAGAATTAAAAGAACCATTTCATGCCTATCCTTGTATTTTGAAATTAATATAGGATGTAGAAAGTAATTGGTCATAATCAAATGCTTTTTGGAGAGTGACATGTACATTAAATTAATTACACTGTAGAAGATGTGATATACCCAACACTGTGTGTGTGTGTGTGTGTGTGTGTGTGTGTGTGTGTGTATATGTATAACATTTTATACTGAGTGAACTGAAATAAATTGAAGCGCTACAAAAACAAAATTTAAAAGTAACAAGCTAAACTGAAAATTAAAACTATACATTTTAAAAAGATCCACATAAAGAGAGATTTAAGTGCTAGAGCAGAGAAGAAGGTTTGAAGACGGACCTCAACAGATTACACTTTAAATGATACACCGAGTCGTTTATTACACTGTGTGTGTGTGTTTCAGTCATGAGCGGGTTCTGGAGTGCATCACTGAGCAGGCTGAAGAGCAGGAGATCGAGAGGTTCCAGCCGCTGCTGTCCGGCATGCATAAAAACTCCATCACCCTCAAAGTAAAACACTGACACAGGACGCTCACAACACAGGCTGCTGATGTCATGTCATTTCACTAATGTGTGTGTGTGTGTGCACGCAGGCTGGCTGTATGCAGCTGATCAACGCTCTCATCAGTCGAGTGGAGGAGCTGGACTTCAGGATCCACCTGAGATCAGAGCTCATGAGACTGGGACTCCGAGACCTGCTGAAGGTCCAAACACACAGAACTATTCTAGCTAAAAATGATAAGCATTTTATAAAATATCAGAAGGACTTTAAATGATGTGGTTGCATTACTGTAATTATAATTTTAGTTTTTTCATTTTAATTTCAGGTAATGTCATTTTGTGTAATTTTATAATTTTTAGTAGATTTTTTTTATATGTCTACATTGTTTCTATTCATTTTTATTTTAACTTCTTTAGTGCATAAATTTAAACTCCTCTAAAATGAGATGTTTTTGACAGTTAGGTGAAAAAAAGCTTTTTATATATACTTTATTTTGGTTAATGTTCATTTTATTTATTTACTTATTTTTTTATAATATTAAGTTTTTGTTAATGATGATAATCCTGGATCTGACAGTGTTATATGTCTCCGCTCTAGTCAGAGATGTTATAGTTAACTGCAGCTACAATTAAAACATTCATATAAATGAGTACATATCTACAGAAATAAAATACATTTCCAATACAGCATTTTTATTTAATTGAACTTGTACTAAAACAACTAAAACTGAAATACAAACATAATAACTAAAAACATTTAAAAAATACTATTTAAAAACTTTATTAGGATCACAATAATACTCAAATAATCTTAATCTTATGCACATGTGCAACACGACCAACAATCATTTAGTGTTTTGTTTTTTTTCTAATCTTCCTCTTGAAGTTCATCACAACTTGTTACTGTCTAACTCATCTATATAATGGCACGATTAATTTTTACGTGGATTCTGTGTGTGTGTGTGTGTAGGAGGTGAGGTCGATAGAGAACGAGGAACTCAAGGTTCAGTTGCAGGTGTTTGAAGAGCAGGCTGATGAAGACTCTGAAGATCTTCGCTCCCGGCTGGACGATGTCCGTCTTGAGATGGAATATCCTTTACTGCTGACTTCAATCTAAGACACTTTTAAAGAGTTGTGAGTTTAGTGCATGGCTTTGTAAATATGTTATTTACGTTTTAGATTTCAAATTGTATTGGATCTGGTTGTAGTTCAGAATCTGGCCACCAGGTGTCTCAAAAATGCAGAATTATTATTACAAGCAAAGAGAGAGCAGGCTTTCTCAACCCTGGTCCTCGAGGGCCACTGTCCAGCATATTTTAGCTCCAAACCCGCTAATTAAACTGTTCAGGATTACTCGTAAACTACAGGCAGATGAGTTTGATTAAGGTTGGAGCCACACTCTGCAGGACAGTGGTCCGGGGTTAAAAAAACAAAAACAAAAAAAAACCTCTCTTCCCGTTTGAAGATATTTTATAGCAGAGGCCATTTACATTTAGAAGGTGCAGTAGCGCAAATAAAAATTAAATAAACAAAACAATCTTGTTTTCTTGTCAGTGATGAAATGAAAATCTAATTTATGACTGGTTTTGTGCAAGAAGCATTAATTAACATTGCAAGTGGGTTATAAAAAAAAAAAAGATATATATATAGATTTGATTTTTCAGGTTTTGTCCACCAGGTGGCATCAGAAAATCTGGGTCTTGTGTGTCTTTGTCATTCCCAAAAGATGAACAGCAAGAGAAAAAAGTACTGTGTAATCGAAAAGTTGCATCATTTTATAGTCTTAGAAATGATCACAGCGGAGCGGAATGAATGTTCACTGCAGGTGTTATTTTAGAGAGATTGAAACTGAAACTTTTCAGGTTTTCATTTCATGTGTACTAGTTTTAAGTTCTCTTGCCATTTTGTAATAACTTGTTTTTATTTATTTTTAATTGAACTTTGAATTGTCAAATAATTTTAGTATTTTATTTTCCTAACTAGATTAGTTTTAGTTACCAGTAATAAGAACAGTGAACAAATGTATTGTCCGTTATGGAAAGTAAACCACATCAGATGTTGTTCTTTAACTGTGCTGTCACCGATGCGACTGAAGTCTTCCAGATCTTGATGAACACGGTCAAGGACTCTAAAGCGGAATCTCTCTTCCTGTCTCTGATGCAGCACCTGCTGCTGGTGCGAAACGACTACATGGCCAGGTACGAGCTCTCCTTCACCCTGCAGTCACCTTTAATCCTTTCGGAAAACTTCACAAGTCACAACTGGATTTTGAGCCAGCTGATGCGTGCTACATTGATCAAACTGTGGCTGACAACTTGACATGCATATAGAAGCGTGAGCTTGAGAGGTTATTTGACTGTCAATCACTGATGTTACAGCTGTCGGCTGCTCTGTTTATGAGGAATGGCAGAAAGTGATGTTATTGTGTGTTTGCAGACCGAGAAAAACATCTGTCAAAACTCTGGACAGGTGAAGGAAGGAAAAAAAACAAAACTAAATTGAATAAAAAAAGCACAACCAGACCGAACGCACAGGGGTCAGACGCAATACGAAGGTCCAAATGAGTTAGAGAAGAGGTATGATTTTGGTGTCCTGTCTGTACCGATGGCTGATAGACATCACGATGCTGAGCCGGCATCGCGATCGTCCGCCCCGCCGCAGCAGCAGCAACCAGCTCGCGAAAAACACACTTAATCTATGGCGGCAAATCTTTGCCATTAATAAGCGAGTGCATCACTGATGCTGGCGAGCACGGTAAATAGAGAGGAAAATAGATCTACATGCGAAGAAACGGGGCCCGCGAGCTCATTTCTAACCCTCGCGCGCACTTGATATGTCATGATGATAATGATCATTCCTGCGCTCGATTATCTCATTGTAGATACAGTAAATCTCAAACACTGAGTGTGTGAACATAGACCAAGAGTTATTTAGGGCCATAGCTCATTCTGTCACTGTATTATTTTTTTTTTCAGTAGATTTTAGGTAATACTTTAAAATAAGAACACTTATGTACTCTTAACTATTATTTTACCTGAAATTCCTAATTTGCTGCTTGGTAATAGTTAGTAAGGTAGTTGTTAAAATGAGGTATTGGGTAGGATTAGGGAGGTAGAACAATGCATCAATATGTGCTTAATTATTACTTATTAATGGCTAATATTCTGGTAATACGTATGCAAATAAGGAACTAGTTAACAGACCCTACAATAAAGTGTTACCAAATTTTAAAAATGGATTTTAAAAAACATTTAAAAAAAACTATTTAGCTTTAATTTAATATATTTATTTACTTTATTGTACATTTATTTTAGTTAAAATTTCTCGATTTTATTCACATTTTTATTTAATTTAGTTAGATTTTATATTTAGTTATTTGTTTCATTTTAGTTATATTTTTTGCAAAAATAATTGCCAATAATTTAGTTCTGGATAATGACAACAACCTTTGCTCCAAACCTGTATGACTGACTTCTGTGTAACATAAAAGAAGAAAAAGACTTGTTTCTTATGCAATTACAATAAACAGAAAAAGTTAAAGCCTCTTAAAAGAGCATGCAAAGGCATTCTGGAAATATATTGTTAACCCTGATCCTATATTACAGATCTTCTGAAGTCATATGATGGCTTTATACGAGGAACTGGACAACATTAAGCTGTTTATTCAAAGACAATTTCTGTGCTTTCATAAGTACTTCTGGTCAATTTGTAAAAGTATTTTTTGTTGAATTTGAATCTTTACATTAAATCTGTTGGCTTGGTTCACACTTCTGCTTTATTTGGTTGTGAATTAGATCACTGGGTTAGTGTAAACCAGGTCATTCCAATCGCATCTCACTGAAGGTACACATTTTCAGTGATTATAACTTATATTTTGTTCTGTTTCACTGCTTGAATCATATGGACTGCTGTTCTGATGCTTTTACCTCAATCTCTATTCAGTATAACAGCTTGAAAAAGAGCAACCAGCAGTCTTTTCAGTTTTTCCTTTATGTAACACAAAAGAAAAAAAAGTCTTACAGGTTTGGAACAAAATGAGGGTGAATAAATAGAGGCAGAATGATGATTTTTGGCTTAACTGTCCCTTTAAGAGACAAGATTGTAGTTATTCTCATGATTGAGTTTGAGTTTATGGATAAAGGAGGGATACAGGAGAGATGGATGCAGTCAGAGACGAGGAGACGTTTGATTGATGGGCAGCAGGAGGCGGATGCGGTTGCCGACGGCGACCAGCTCTAAATAAGAACCTAGCCACTGTATGACACCCCCGCTTCAATTAACTAGCAGACACACAAGCATGTACACACACACAGATCAGTGCATTTGAAGGTTTTCTTGGCAGAGAAATGATTGCAGTGGAGAAAAGACATATTTCTTTCAATTTTGTTTCTCTAACCTAAATGTCTAAAGTCACCCACACACACACACTCTTATTCTTTTTTTAAAACAGCCTTTCATACACACACACACACACACACAACAGAGAAGAGCTGGTGGGAGTGTGAAAAGACATGGACAGATGGAGAAAGAGTGTGTGTGTGTGTGTGTGTGTGATGGTTTGTAAACGCTTTCAGTATGTCAGACTTGTTGCTCGTTCCCTGTCTGCTCAATGTGATCCGACAGGCAGGAAATTGGAGAGCCTGTTTCTGTCTTGAGCCTGTGTGTGTGTGTGTGTGTGTTTGTGTGTGTGTGTGTGATGTTTGGAATGGAACACTAGTGTACTTCACAGTGTATACTGTATAGTTTTTATTAAGTATGTGGAATAATGAAATGCAGTTCTGTAGTGTGTTTTCACTACACTGTATGTATAATTCATAATTCATTACTTTAAGTTGAACTTCAAGAATAATTGTTAGGATTCAGATCTTGATTTGAACGCTTATGTCGTCTTATTCCTAAATGCTAATAAAGTTAATAAAGTGTCCCAATTATGGATTTGTATGCCCTTCCATGCAGTGGAACACGGCTGTAAGTGAATGAAAACATCCTGCAAAGTTTTAATCTATGAAGTTATTGTCTCTCAAAAGAAAGAATCGAATCATTGAACATTGTCAGTATGTTGCCACCACTTGTTAGTCTTTTTCGCACTGTCTGAATGAAAATGAACATTCATTCTTTGCCACTAGGCGCCGCTTTTGAAGCATTTAAAGCTCACAAACACATGTTGTACCATTACATCTTTAGGCCAGTAGGTGGAGACAAAAAACAAATCATTTAAAAGATTCATTCAAAAGCGCATTCACCTGGTAACCAGTGAATCATTGTAAAGTTTGTTCAGAATTGTGATTTGATAATATATATATATATATATATATATATATAGATATATATAGATATAGATGTTTTAAAATAAAGTTGATCAACTTCCAGTAAATAACATTACATTTTAATCATGATCTCTGTTTAAAAAGAAATGAAATAAAAAAATAGTAATAATACAATTAAGGGGGAAAAAAAACTGAATTGTGCAGCTCTGATGTTAAAAATCATGGCTAATTTGATCAAATATTTGTTGTAGATTGCTTGGGTTTTTCATGAAAACTCAAAGTTCGGATATTGTGAATGATTTCACATACAAGCTGCACACTGCAGAAACTTTGTTATATTATAAACTTGTCAAAAAAAGCTCTGTAAAACTATCATGGATCATCATAACACAGACGCCTGTTTGATTATAGGACAGCTTTGAGTGAGAAACAAACCCAAATGTAAGTTTGAGAACTGATTATCACTGCGGTATGACTTGAAGATATCAAATATATCAAAAATAGGTCCTTTTTTGGAGCATGAGACCTCATGGAGGACATAAAATGATTAAATAATGATGAAATTTAAGCTGAACGAACCATTTAATTGCAGAAGATGAGCAAAGAAGTGAAATAAATGTTGTGAATGTTTGGTAAGGAGGTAAATGAGTTTCGAGAAAGGAGCAGAGCGATTTGCAGGTCTTTCTCTGCTGCCATCAGCAGAATCGTTTCATGCGAGTTTCTCTTCAGCGATTAATGTGCTGACACACGGCAGAATGTGACGACGCCTCCATATAATTATCCTCCAAATATAACCGCAGCTCAAATCCCAGAGCGGCCCGTCTGCCCACAAACAAACTCTCATTTCACCACTTTAATCACTGACGAGAGAGAATTAATTAGGATTATTCTGATTTCTCCAAAAGCCTCTGGTTAAAAGCAAACGAGCGGCTGTGCTTTCACACGGACACTAGGGGTCTCTCTCGCTCCACCGAAGAAACGGGGAGTTGGAGAGAGAGAGAGGGAAGCGGGGGAGGAAAAAGAGGGCAAATAAAGGGAAAAAGAAACAGCTTGGTGGAAAATGAAGAATGTATCGAGTTCGTTTCACACCAGGTCAAGATGGCAGATTTCACACAAATGGACTGTCTGGAAAACCTCTCAAATATCAAACCATCACAAACACAAAAGTGTCGCCTATTTTCACTCTCTCTCTCACACACACACCCAGAAACACTCTGAAAATATTTAGTCCTGATTTGAAGATTTATATATTTGCATACCCAGACTTGTTGGATTAATAAACTTAATGTGCAGCGTAATTTAGATCAATTTTTTGTAATAGCACTCATAAACTAAAGATGTTTTGCATACATAACATCCAGGTTTACATATTTATCCTCACTAAACGTATTGGTTTCAAGCTCATACATCAGGGGTCACCAAGTTCAGTTCTGGATGGCCGGTGTCCTGCAGATTTTAGCTCCAACTCTAATCGAACACACCTGAAGCAGCTGATCAAGCTCTTACTAGGTACACTTGAAACTTTAAAGCAGGTGTTGAGGCAAGTGGAAGCTAAACTCTGCAGGACACCGTCCCTCCAGGACTGAACTTGGTGACCCCTGTCATACATTGAACTCATTTAATATGGCTTGTCTCATATATTCTAAGTTCACAGAATTTTTTAGTAGTTTTTGTGTATTTCTATATAGTTTTAATGTTTTTAGTACATTAGGTTAAACACAATGTGTCAATATTTGATACTTTTAGTTGACTGTAATAAACCTTTTTCAAATTAATACATTTCATTTTTTTGAGATTCATGTTGATTCTAAGCTACTTAAATGAATTTAAAAAATCTGATCATTTAAATAACACACATAGCTATTAATAAAATTGCTTATCTCGTATCTTATTTATTTATTTTGAGTGCTGAAATCTTATATTTTAGAGTTTACAGTATTACTGCATTTACATACTTAAATTTGATCTCATTGCACACTCACACACAATCCCATATGGACTATGTTTCAAAACTAGCGAGCCACCTGCCTAGCCAGCATTTCTAAGTCTCATAATCCAGTTTTGATGGATAAGATTGTCTACAGCATCTCATTTTGAAAGGTCACCGGAGGTCGTCATGGATGGTTGGTGTGAGCGACCTTGTGCCGAACAGTGTGATTAAAAACTCTTATTTTATTTTATGAACCGACCGCTCCGTATCTCTGTTTGGCTTCTTTCCGAGCTTGAGAACGTCCCTACTGGTGCTGGTCAAACACAGATTGACCTCTCTCTCTCTCTGCTTGTGTCTCAGGCCTCAGTACTATAAACTCATCGATGAGTGTACGGCTCAGATCGTTCTGCACAGGAACGGCTGTGATCCAGACTTCAAATGCAGGAAGTTTGATATGGACGTGGGCCATCTCATAGGTAAGAGACAAAGATAAGACACTGTAATGCCTCGTTTGGCCACAGGCTGGCAGCGTTCAGAATCACACAGGAAACATCAGAACATCTCAAATCTCATCCAGAATAATCAGGTGTTACACTCTTTTAATTAAATAAATTGCTTTCACAATTGATAGATTTCGAACTATTAAAACACGTTGAACACAGCCATCTTCCTTCATGTCTTTACTTCCCAATGTAGTTTTCATTTTGTACTTCCCTCTGCTTAAACTAAACTGTTTTTCCTTCCATTCCACCTTTTTTAATATTTAAAAAACGTTTTATCTTTTCTTTTGAGCCTCCTTGTGAATGGTTCATATTTAGCATCTTTTTTGAAGCTTCCAGCATCTGTTGTACATGAGAATCTTATGCCGTAAACCATTATTTCAGTTCTCAGTGTTTTTTAAAACACCACCGCCGGTGTCTTTTTCTGCAGCTCAGAGCATCTTTTTGAGTTGAGAAAAGGTAAACTTAAAAGAAAAAGCCACCTTATATCAAGCGCCCTTTTGACAGTAGACCAATGACCAAGCGTGTAGCGAGATCTGTTGTTTCCATAACAAGGAAAAATGGAGCTCCTGGACTAAATTGTTGAAACCAGTATGCTGCTTACCCCATATAATGTCGTGCACCCACAAACGTCGCTGTGAATCGACATATTCTTCCCCGTTAAAGGTGCTCTATGCGATCTTGCAAAACACTAGGGGTGCAGGACCTACACCAAATAAAAACAAACTTCGGCCAA
>JAUMHG010000056.1:3799144-3812796 GCA_032359395.1 Enteromius anoplus
TCCATCCTCTTGTTTGTTTGTTCATTTTATACATCCATCCATCCATCCATCCATCCTCTTGTTTGTTTGTTCATTTTATACATCCATCCTCTTGTTTGTTTGTTTGTTCATTTTATACATCCATCCATCAATCCTCTTGTTTGTTTGTTCACTTTTTACATCCATCCATCCATCCTCTTGTTTGTTTGTTCACTTTATACATCCATCCATCCATCCTCTTGTTCGTTTGTTCATTTTATCCATCCATCCATCCATCCTCTTGTTTGTTTGTTCATTTTATCCATCCATCCATCCATCCTCTTGTTTGTTTGTTCATTTTATACATCCATCCATCCATCCATCCTCTTGTTCGTTTGTTCATTTTATACATCCATCCATCCATCTATCCTCTTGTTCGTTTGTTCATTTTATCCATCCATCCATCCATCCTCTTGTTTGTTTGTTCATTTTATATGATCAAACTCTCTCAGCAAACTTTCGTTCTGCTTGTTTTGTCAGTTCTGTAAATGCTGTGTTGTACATTGCAGCGTTCAGTATTCTTGTCTTCCCTGGGTCATCATGGCTGACATGTTTTCCGCTCTCAGCCTTTACTTGCTTAATTAACAGCGATCTTTGAGTTTTAATTAACTCATGCATTCACAAAGTGCGTTTTTTCCCCCCTCTCTTTAATGCTGCTGTTGTGTTTGATCGGTGAGCAGACGCTGGGAGAGCGGGCGCAATCAAAGCGACAGACTTCGATTGAAAGTGACGGAAGAGAAAAAGAATCTCGGTCGCCGAGATGAAAGTGTGTAGAAGTGACAGATAAGAAAATATAAAGACGGAGGGAGGGAGGGAGTCGTGTGGAAGGAGAGATGACTGTCCGTGTATGTTAACGTGGAACGCGGTTCTCATTGTCGTGTGCGACATCCGTTCTACGTGCAATTGCTCGTCCTGATTTGGAGCTCTACTTCCTGCGACACACAAACGCAGTGCGATGGAGCGCAAAATGGAATGAGAGATCAGGGGCCGTTTCTCTGCCTTTATCACCATCTCATACCTTTCTGAGTTCCCATGAGCCTCTCGGAAAGAGATAGAGGCAGCATTTTAGCACCAAGCTACCACAATAACACACAGGCCCATTGAGAATCAGGGGCGAAATGTGCACAGAGCAGCGACACAAGGCTTTCTGAATACTTCATGCCACTTAGAGCAGAGTGTGTAGAGTCGTTCCCTGAGATACAGGCACAAGATGAAGCCTGTTAATGCATCCTCTCCTGACAGCCCTCCATCTCTGTCTCCAGTCTCCCTGCGGGACGGACAGACAGAGGAGAGTTCATGCATTCTTTCAGCACTCGACTCCAGAGAACGTTGTTTGAATTCAAAGTAGCCTGAATGAGACAGAGGAAGTTTCTTTATAATTGTTTGTTCCCCCGTGTGTGTCGAACTGACTATAATTGGCACCATTACTAATTTAAAGTAAGATTACGTCATTTGCAGTATTTACTTGCCATCTAAGCCTGTATGCCAGTAAACCCGATTTCAAAATACATCTTATACTCACTTAGCGTATATTTAGTTGATCAAAAGTACAGTAAAACCAGCAACACTCATTACAAAACAATATTTTGAACTATTCTCTGTTTCGGTGAGTTTGAAAGAGTTATTTATTCCTGTGATGCATAGCCAACATTTCAGCAGTCATTATGCAAGCGTTTAGTTATTATTATATTTTATTATATTATATATATATTTTTTATTTAACAGTCTTTAAAGTATTTACATTATGAGGCACTATCAGCTTGTAAGAGTACAGTTTTGGGACCCTGATATGCAAAACTCCCTCTGGTATACTCTTAAATTTCAAAGCTGCTCTCAAAATCTAGTGACCAATAATTCAGAACCAGAGATTACAGTTCATCCATGAGATGTTCAAGTGTGAAGAATTAGTGCCATCTCTGGTCTGCTTGTGTGTGTTGGTGTGTTAAGTCTCAGTCCCTTTGAGTGCTGTTCTTGAGCACTGAAGTGTCACATTGGCTCTGGATCTCATGTTTGTCTCTGGTCTGCAGTTATCTCATTATAAGGCTCATGGAGTGCTGTGCCGTCTGACGGACTCTCCGCTGGGCTCCACGGTTCTACCATCAGTGTGGAATCAGAGCTGATAATCCCTCTCATCTGGATTAATTAGGACTTTTTTTCTGTCATCTGATTGCCTTCATCCATGAGTTGACTCTCTCACTTGCTCTAAAACTTGTTTAATAGCTGGATTACATTGCAGACTGGATTTTATTTTTGCCTTTAAGCCCAAAGTATACTTGGGCCACCCACGTTCCAATATGGTCCATGCACAGTTCGCGTGATGCAATTTTCTGCATCAGAGGTATCCAGGGGACATCCACACAACTATCTTCAGCCGTGTTTGACTGCAGAAGGACAGGTTCAACACATACTCATTACAAATTGGGGACTCACCTGGTTTTGTCTCAACATTCTCTGGATACGAAACATAGTCAGTTTGCAGGGTCACAGACATTAGGCTGCATGCGGATGGTCTCTGTGTTCAACAGCACAAGAGTGAGCTGAATGTTGACACCAAACAAGTTCCCTAGGTGGTATTGTGCATGTGTCAAACCCATCCATCTGTGGTTGAGGATACTTTTAAAGCGTTGTGGACAAGGTATCGCCCGATATGTTTTTCAGGGCTGATAAAGATTATTAAAAATTATTTTATGGACAAATCGTTTTAAAAATGATGAAACAGATATTCATAAATATCGACACAGATAATCAGTCTACCCCTAGTGCAGACAGTGCTATACGCAAAAAAAAAAAGAAAGACCCGCAATGCCCTGACAGCTACCCACAACCCCAGAACATCTTAGCGATTGGCATTGTTCTAGTAAAATCCACTTAAGCAAACATCCTAGCCAACTAAATCTTAGCAACTGCGTAGCAACACTCTAGTAACCACAAAGATTATCTTAGCAACCACATAGCAATGCCTTGGCCACCCCACCTCACACCTACATAGAAAAAACCCTGGCAACCATATACAACACCCTAGAATGGTGCAATTTATTTTTTCAGTGACAAACATCTTAGCAACCGCATAGCAACTCCCTGGCAACCACACACAATACCCTAGTGTTGTTCTAATAAATTGTGCACAAGCAAACACTTTAGCCAGCAGTTAGAGTTTGTTAGCCACTGCGTAGCAACAATACCTGTGCTTTGTAGTATATATATATGTGTATATATATCAAACCTTATTGATTGGGAAAATGTTGAAGATGTCCTCCCACATCACATGAGCTCTCATACGAGTCTGTGTGAGGTGCTTCCGTCTCTTTCATTAGCTGTGTGTGTTAATATTTTAGGCAAGTGTGTGAGGTTGTAAGGTGTGAACTCAGAGTGAATGTTAGAGTGAATATTTCAAGTGTGTGTGTGTGTGTGTATCAGAGAGTCTCATTATATCAAACCCTCGGGCCTCAAACCTGCAAATTTGCTGTGGAACTACACACACACACACACACACGCACACACTCTGTCTGTCTGTCTCTCCTGTCCCTTTGAGAGAATCGGTCTCGCTCTCTGCTTCATTATCTGCTTCTCCCTGCATTCTGACCATCACTCATTCCAATCTTACACCCCCTGAGAGAGTGTGTGTGTGTGTGTGTGGCATGAACCTGTTTGTAGTCTGTGTTTGTGTGACAGGTGCGGATCGACTTGATGGTTTTGACAGGCTGTTATGATGATGTCTTTAGTAATGTGAAATCTCTTGAGTAAAAGCGTCTTCTTGCCACCTGATGTGTGTTTCTTAAACTCTATACTCTTAACATCTTATTCGTTCTATTGGTTGTTAAATCATGTTATTCTACAGTGTTTTGCAATGCTTTTTTCAAGGGATGCCCCTGACTAAATTTTTTCCGGTCAATTAGTAGTAGTTCATGTTAAGCATTAGTCGACTAATCGCACATTTATTGATAAACCATTAAATTAATTTGAATGAACCTTTAACTTCCTACATAACCTAATAAGCGCACATAAATCTTGCCACTGCACACCGACAGAAGTAATTATTATGAATTTGTCAGGGAAGAGGTTGCATTAATTTTTTAACAATTTCTGGATTGCATAATCTGCGATTTTATTTGTTTTCCATTTGAAATGGTCCAACTAAAAGTGGAGATTTTGCTTTCTATAGATATGTTTTTCATATCTGTAAGCCAGCGATGCAACCAGACAACTTTGCAACCTCGCCCTCATAACCACCCAGACCATGTTAGCAACTGGCTCATTACCCTAGTAACCTTCCATAGGAACCATAAAGTTACATAAATTTGCCATAAATCTGCATAAATTACAGCTGCTTTGGGGATTTTAACACATTATTTTACCTCTATCTACCCAGTAGCTGTATTTTATGAAACGCATTCTAGTTAATGTTTATGTTTAGATAATAGGCAGTTATGCTATATTTAGAGTTTGATAGGGTGAGAAACACTACAATAGCGATCATAACCAGATGCTAGTTATCACAATTTATAAGTTTAGTCTTCCTGCAATCTTTCTCTCCTTGTAGGAAGCTGAATTAGTTTCAGTGGAGACTGCCCATTAAAGCAGTATAAGAAAGAGTTTCCCTGAATTCATTATTGGGTTCAGTTTCATATTTGCAGACCTTTTTTAACATTCACTTATACATGAATGTCATAAAATAGTACTCGGATGTGGGTATAATTAAATAAAACGTTGTTAGCATAGTTATCAATATACAATCAATGCACATGATGTTAAAAATCACTAGAAATTGCTGCCAATATATTGAAACTGCTGTCTGTCCTACTTAAATCCATTCAAACATATTGACAGCGCGGAGTTGTTTTAACTATTGAGAGCTCCTTGAACCACACGATGGCGGGATCAAAGTGTGTCGCAACTCTGATTCTCAATGGCTCTGGGTTTAACATGGGTGAATTGCCTATGAATCAAATAGAGCATAATAACTGCACAGCAACACCCTATTAACCTCCCAGGTTATTAGGAACCACGTAGCAAAGCCTTGGCAACCCCACACAACACCCTAAAATGTTGTTAGTGAGTTTTACACAAGTGAATAACCAAATAACCACACAGAACACCTTAATGAATGCACAGCAACGCCCTAGCAGCCACCTAGATCATCTTAGCAATGGCACAAGTTCCCTAACAACCACACATAACACCCTAAAATGATGCTAGACCGTTGTACACAAGTGAAGTAACCCAACTACCCAGAACACTTAATAAATGCTAGAGCACTGATGCAGTTGCTATGCAACCACACAAAACACCCTAAAATGGTACTGGTAAGCCTTACACAGAAGAATAACCCAGAACCCACCCAGAACACCTTAACAAATGCATAGCATCTGCATCAGTGCCCCGGCAACCACCCAGTGCAAAATCAGTTGACTATTGAGAACTAGAGGTCTAATTAGCACACAGACATGCTTGATTCCATTGTTATGCTTCTTCACTAAAGTCTGTTGCAAAAAAATGTTGATAAAGAGCTTAAAGTGCATTTCCCGTGTTTTCTGCTGACTTCAGTGCTACAGTATATCATAAGAAGTGTTTTGTGTGTGTGGCTTTGAATTGCATTATCAAGCCAGAGTTGCATTATTTTGCCAACTTTCCTTATAATGCAATAAACTAAATGAATATACTAAACAGTGATATTAAAATGCAAGAAGTTAATTCTGAGCCTTAGTTTTTTTTAGAGTTAGGCAATAGAAACTGTCTCCGGATAAAACTATTTTGCTTATGTGTGTGTGCGCTTGTGTGTGTGTTAGTGTATTGAGGGCAGCTTTTGCCTGCAGTTATTTTGCCTCAGAATCAGCCTGTTGGTGCTGAAACAGACACTCAACCACACACACACACACACACCCAATGTATCACAAGTTCTTTCCAGCTCTTTGTATCTGCACTGCCCAAAAGCAAAACGAGTCTGCATAAAATTGCGAATCATGCATTAGAATCACACTGAGATTCTCTTTAACGCTTACTGCCGTTTCAATCACAATTATGGATTCAAGTTTATCATCAAAATGGAGTTTTTTATTTTGAAGACCTGGAGACTTTTTGTTTTTTAGTCTGGGATGGAGTGACTGATGTCTGTCGTTAGTGCTGGATGATCTTAATGAGCTTTTAATGGATCAGATTCTGAATTCAGCTCTCTCTCTCTCTCTTCGTAAACGTGTGTAAATGCACAAGCTCCATTAAAACCATCATCATGCACGATTCAGGCAGACTATAAATAATACAGGCTGGTTTGAGTAACACATGTTCTCTGGCCATGTGCAAATGTAAAAGTGCTTTAGAGACAACAGCTAACTGTCACCAAACATCTCTCTCTCTCTCTCTCTCTCTCTCTCTCTCTCACGCTCTCTCAGAACTGTATAATAAAAACTATTAGTGAAAGCATTATTCAGTGTTTATTGCATATTTTTCACCCAAAATTGAAAATTCTGTCAATAATTACTCACCCTCATGTCGTTCCAAGCCTTTAAGACATTGGTTCGTTTTTGGAGAACAAATTAATATGTTTTTGATGCATTCTGAGAGCTTTCAGACCCTCCCATAGACAGCATGGATCAAGGCTCAAAAACACAGCAAGGAGATCATTTCATCTGTTACATCAGTGGTTCAACCCTAAATTTACAAAGCAAAGAAAACCAAAATAACGACTTTTTTAATTTTTGAATTTTTTAATTTATCTCCTTCACCAGCACTTTAATGTTATTTTAATTATTTTTTTTTTAATTGAAATTTCAATTTAAAACCCTATCAATAATTGCAAAGTAAACTTTATTTTATTTTTATTTTATTTCATTTCATTTCATTTCATTTTTGTTTTTTTATTTTGTTTTTTATTTAATTTAATTTTAGTTTTTTATTTTATTTATTTTATTTAATTTTTGTTTTTCATTTCTTTTTATTTTTAATAAAAAAAAATTTTTTAATAATTATTATGGTTTTATTATTATCATTATTATTTAATTATTATTATATTTAATAATAATGTAAAATGTAACAAAAATAAGCAAATGGAAATGAATGTACATATTTATATTCGCATACATGAAAATTCACAATTTTTAAAAAATAATTCTTAAATATAAAATTGCAACAATTGTGTTTATTCTAAAGTAATTAAAGTATAGAAAATCATCAGTGGTTCAACCCTAATTTTACAAAGCAAAGAAAACCAAAATAACGACTTTATTTTTTTAATTTGTCTCCTGCATCACCCTATAATGCCATTTTTAGTATCACAGATGTAAACAATGTGTGCAACGTTTGTATGTGGATATATTGTTTGCGTAAATAATGCAAACATCGCATGCGCTTACATGCGTTGCATACATTGTAGCCCCTGATGTCACATAGATTATTTGAATGATTTCCTTCTAATGTTTCTGAGCCTTGATCATGTCAGGAACCTTGCGTGTTAGGACCAGAGAGCTCTTGGAATGCATCAAAATTATCTTCATTTGTGTTCTGAAGATGAATGAAAGTCTTAGGGGTTTGGAACGACATGAGGAAGTGAAAATTATTGGCAGGATTTTCCTTTCTAGGTGAACTATCCCTTGAAATTTTTTGCACACAAAAAAAAAACTAGCTGAAATAAAATGAGGGGAAAAAATTGCATAACTTCTTTTATAACTTCTATTTGACTTGGTTTTAGTCAATGTTTATTTTATTTTTAAGTACTTTTTTTTTCTTTTGAGGGGAGGGGTTGTTTTAGTGTCTTTTTAGATCTTAAGATGGTGATGCTGTTACTTATAATTGAAAATAAATTTTTCGAAATATCAGAATTAAATTTGCCTTGTGGATTTATAACTAAAAATCTGTCAAGCTGGTGATCTTTCCGAAGGCATAATTATGTGCCAGCGTGTTTGATTTAGTTTGAGACTGCACAATGCTATTGATTAACACATCAAATCTTGCAGAAAGTTAGTATCATAGAGTATGAGAGCGTGAGGACGGCAATGACCCGTATGTGGCGCTGCGCTCTGAACATCACCTCTGACTCCCCGCTCCCATCTCTAAGCGAGGTGGGTGTTAATTGTAGGGTCCGCTCTGATGGCAGTAATTAGCTGTTGATCAGACCTTTAGTCCTCGAACGACTACAGACTCTCGGCAGGAGGTTGAGTGCGAGTGTGTGATTATTTTTAGCGCTCACACACACACGCACACACCTCCAGACATTGTTCCTCTGAGATTCACAGCAGTGAAAGGGTGAACTAATAGTTGTGAGAGGAAGAGTTTCACCCACACTACCGTCATCATTCCCGTGTCCACAGATTGCTGGTGGGAGGAGAGCCGAGCTTTCAGATGGAAAGAGAAAGAAAAAGAAAAGAACAAATTACACTTTTATAGCCGTCTACCACCATCGCCACAATTACTGGTAATTCAGAGAGAGAGAGAGAGAGCTCTTTCATGTGTAGAAGAGTGTGGACAGTGACTAAAATAAACTCTGGAAATGATTTCTCAAATGAATATTTCTTCTAAATGCCATGTGATGTGAAAGCGCCGCCATCGTGTACGACAGTAACAGGTTGTATGAATGATGCTGTGAATTGCAGACTGAGCTGCCGTTTGTCCTTCTGTGGGGTACGCTTGAAGATCCTTTGTTAGGACAGTCACTGTTGATTATATTAATAGTACTTCTCCAGCACTTTAATGTTAATTTTTTTTTTTTTTTTTTTACATTTCAATTTAAAACCTTATCAACCATTGCAAGGTAACGTTTATTTTATTTTACTTTATTTTACTTTATTTACTTTATTATTTTATTTAATTTTATTGTTATTGTTATTATTTAATAATAATGTAAAATGTAACAAAAATAAGCAAATGGAAATGAATGTACATATTTATATTCAAATACATTCAAAAATAATTCTTATATATAAAATTGCAACAAATGTGTTTATTCTAAAGCAATTAAAATATAGAAAATTATTTAAGTTCAAGTATTTCAGATATGTTATGGTGTTCAATTAAATGAGAGTAGTTTGTGTAATTCCTGATTTTCATAACTAAAATACTTGGATTGAATTAAAATTGTAATATAAAGTATTTGTTGGATTATTTAAGTAATTAAAATAGTTACATTTTAATTGTTTTGATTGTAATGTTTTTTGTATTATTAATATTATTATTTATATTCAGGTAATTAATTCCATGTTTTATTTTTTAATTAAGCATTGTAAAAATTACATTTTATCTTTTTATATTTTTTACATTGAAATATACTTTTATTTTATTTTAATCATTTTCAGTTATTTTCATGTATTTATTTATACCATGTAATTCAGGTATTACAATTTGAAATATTATTATTTACAATTTATAGTCTTGATTTAATTGAAATATACAAAACCATAATAACATTATTATTATTATTATTATTATTATTATTATTATTATTATTGATGATGATAATAATACTCAAACATGACAAACATATATTTTCAATTGACAACTTGTATTGTAAAATGTAATCAAGCAAAAATAGAGTATCCAAGTTTTATCAAATACGATTAGTGATGTTTTTGAGGTTGGTGAAACCCTGCTCATCTGTCAGAGTGATGGAGAATCTCAGTGTAGCATGAGAAGATGCTCAGTCCATGTCTGTTGTGACATGACACATGTTGACATGATTTAACATGCAGAAATACCATTATTATAAGTCTTTCTGTTTGTATATCCTTAATACTCTCTTATTAATCCAGCTTTGTGTGTGTGTGTGTGTGTGTGTGTGCGCGTGTGTTCATAATCCACTTGTGTCTATCAGACAGTCTGTCAGATTTGTTGACCTCCCGTCATTCCCTCTCTCTCTCATATCCATTTTTTCATTTGTTCTTCACCTTGTTTCCGTTTCCATGTGCATTTCTCTGACATTAGCGTAACACCCTCATGAAAACCTCTGGAGTAATTGTAGATTTCATCTGAGTGTGTGTGAAGGTCACATGAAGGGCAGTGCATGCTGGGATTGATTGTAATCATCTATATTTTTGTTGCTGCTGTAAACGCTCATCTCCAGTCGTTTGTTCGATGGATTCTCCTTCACGCTGCGTGTTTGTTTATCCCTCCTTTTTCCTCTCTGTCCCTCCACTGTTATTCTCTCCGTCTTTCTCCCTTTCCAGCTGTTGACATTTCCTGTCAGGCGTATCATTATTGAGTCCCTTCAGATCACTGATTAAACTCCTCATGTCAGTCTGTCTTTTTTTGTTGTTGTTTGTTTTTGCACAGTTATATTTAAACTGTGCTTTTATTGTTTGTTTGGTAATTTAATGTAAAACTTTTTGAAACGTCTTACAATTTATAATCTTAATGTTAGACGCTGCAGGTGAAGAGGGTAAAAGAAAAAAACTTAGTTATCACCTGATTTATTAAAACAGTATTTTCAACAATTTTGGAGGAGTTCAAATGTTTTATATAAGCAGCCAAATTAAATATGAACAAATCTCTTTGTAAAAACCTTCAGGATGTAGACCAGAATAAAAACATAATTTGGTGTGTGCTAGTGCTGCTAAAGTGGGGATGTGTGACTAAGTATAGGAGAAAAAAACTCCTTTTGAGAAAACGTCCTTTAAAAATATGTGTTGTAATTGAAATCTATTGACACAAATAGATAAAGTGCTATAAAAGAAGCACTTAACAGTGTATTTTGGATGTTTCTTTCCACTAGTCTGAAAAAAACAACCCAGGTGCATGAAAAAAAGGTCTCTCCTTGAATAGACAAATCTTGATGGTATTTCTATAAAATGCTTTATATTTTGTGTGTTTGTAAAGTGTAGCTCATCTTTCAGTCAGTGTTGTGTTGTGTTTTCCTTATTTCTTTCATTCTCTTTGTTTTTTGTTTGCTTGTTCTTGCTGTGTCCATGCATTTTTTCTGCTTGTTCATTATTTTTAGTCATTCATTAGTTCAGTCTTTCCTTATTTTATCATCTCTCCCCCTCTCTTTCTCTCTGTTGTTGTTGTTGTATGTCTTTCTCCGTCTGGTGAATCATCTCAGCTGTGGTTTCGGCTCCCAAGGACATTGAGTATTTCAGTCTTAATTGTGCACACTGGGCCCACGTCTCTCTCTGTCTCACACACACACATGTATTCTGGTTCCTGTCTCAGATGCGTCATTGTGATGGCGTCCACACTGATGGTGTTGAAATGTTCTGTCTTGCTTTATAAAGCCTGTAAAAACACATACACACAAACACAGATACAGTTCAGAAGGATAAAGTGTGTGTGTGTGTGTGGTCTTTTTTCCTTCATTTTTCAAGTCAGTCTTGTGTGGCACTGCTGTCAAAAATATAATCAGAGAGACGGAGGTGTTGGTGAGTGGAGGAGAAACTGTAGGAGGTAAAGAGAGAGAGAGATGGAGTGGAGAGGGAGGGAAAGCATTAGAGAGAGAGAGACAGGAACAAGAGAAAGAAGCAGACAAAGAGAGAGACGCTTGTATGTGTTTCCAATTACCAGCCAAAGTCACCTTCTCTTTCTCTCCTGCATGTGTTTGTGTTTTTCATCATGTATTTTTAGTGTACTAGTGAATACATGTGTTTGATTTGTTCTACTGTGTGTGTGTCCTCTTGAGGAAAGACTGTAGCTCCACCCCCTGCCTGTGACCTCATTAGAGTGACCTCGTTAGAACCACGATATGGAGTGACTGTTAATTAACAGACCACTGCCTCCCTCATACACTTACTCAATGTCCTTTTCTTGTCCAGAACTCAGAGAAAGAGGGTGTTTTGTTCTTGAATAGAGCTGAACTTAAGCTCTCTTGTGAGTGAACCATAAATAATAACCAAAAGAAAAAGTGAAAAGACAGCCAGACAGCACTTTTAATACGAGTTCATGTTGAGTGGGATTATGGACCAATGAGATTTCACTGTGGGTGGGGCCTAAGTTTTTTTATTTTTTTTATTATTCATTTTAACTCATTTAGTCTATTTTGGTGTTGAACAATTGCATTTTAATTTATAGTATATTAATAATTAGATATGTTTACATAATATATGTATGCGTACTTTGTATATTTATTTTGTAACGACACACACATACAGTATATATTTTGAATAATATTTAAATTATTTTACAAGTGTATGTTTATATTCATATAATTTGTATTATATAAAAATGTATTTATTATATAAATATATATATTTTTTTAAATATACACATGCATGTGTTTTTATTTATATGTACATAATAAATAAACACAGCGCACACACACGTGTAAACAAATATATATGTATAATGATTGTTTTATGTTTCAGTGTATTAAAATATTTCATAAAACATGCAACAATATTTAGGTGTTATATCCCAATATACACTGCTGTTCAAAAACGTCTGGTTTGGTGAGATACAGTATTTTTTTATGATTTTGACTGATGTCTTTTGAGCTTGCCATAGCTGCTTTTATTTTACTAGAATTACTTAGAAACGCCTATTAGTGTGTAATATTATGACAATTTAATATAACTGTTTTTCCTATGATAGAAAACAGAATTTTCAGTGTGAGTGTCACATGATCCTTCAGAAATTTCTAATTATCAATGGAGCGTTTATTTGAAATGGAACAATTACAATTGTCACTATCTCCTGTAAAAATATTTAAAAACAAAAAATTGAATAGCACATTCCTAAAATTTGAAGGTGTCCAAAATTATTTGAAGCGTTCACCTTGAAGTCAAACTCTTGCGTGTCGCTCTCAGACCCCTGAATCAAGTGTGACACACACCAAGTGTGAAAACAAGTGGCACGGAGAGAGAGTCATTACTTTTAGAGCTCTCCACTAGAGTGTGTGTGTGTGTGTGTGTCTGACGGTTTCTCTTCGGTTTTATGTGTTTCTGCTTCAACTCTTTCCATCTCGAGCTCTCACGTTTGACTGCTTCCGAGTGTGTGTGTGTTTAGAGTGGTTAGCTGCAGGTTTAAAGTTTTATAAAGCTGTCAGCTCTCACTGATTTTCATTTCAGCGGGTGAGTGAAGCTGACAGTGTGTGTGTGTGTGAGAGAGTTGTGCGTCACCCGTGTGTAACGGCTCACAACACACACAGCTCACGGACGGGCAACATGAGGCGCACAGCTGTAGTTCACACACCTTCAGCACAGTATCAGAGTCAGTGTGTGCCCATATCAGGGTCAGATCTCGCTCTCAGGAGAAACACACGTGTTTGTGGGTTTCTTTAAGAGTAAGAAGATACAGCCAGCCGTAATGGTATGAGGTAGCGTTATTGTTTTTGCAATTTAATTTGTTTTATTCAGTTATCAGTCTAGTTAGAGCAACTTGAGATTATATCACATTTTAGTTAGAAGTACAGTCTCCATTCTTCATTAGAATTCCAATAGAGATCAATGATATACCGTTATAAAAACAGTTTCTTAGTTATTAGAACTTTAAATGCTATATTCAGATTTTGCTTCATATTTACAGTTTTAGCAACTGTTGACATTTTTTTAGTATTTGACCTATTAAATGCATATCATTTTAATTAATTAGATTTTAAGTTAGACTAAATAATAAAGACAAATGCTACCTAATGTTGGTTCTTTTTTTAGTAGTATTTTCAAGTAAGTGTAAGGTTTTTAATTTTTTTGTTTTTTTGGGGGGGGGGGGGGGGGGGGGTTCTTTTT